>WPIO01000040.1:1977500-2070000 GCA_009760855.2 Cristatella mucedo
AGAGGAGGGTATGCGTAAGTGAGTGCACAGCAAGCTGGCATTAATAATTATAATAACATAATGTTGTGAGTGCAGGTCTGCGAGTCTTGCTGAATAGCAAAGGACTTAAAAAGAAAAGTCGCACTCAAAAGTACTTGACAGTGGTGTATTATCAACTCAAGTCCAGCCATTAACTCACACAGGAACTGTCTGTCGCTTTGGACTCAGGAATGCTGAGCTCCGATTGGCTAGCATCGTAGCTCGAGCCTAGCAGCAGGAACACTTCGAAACTGATTTGCAAGCCAAGGTCGGGAGGAAACCCACAGTCTCTCTCACACGACTCAATAAGGCGGCAGCGCTGCCATATGATGGGGTACACACTCACTCACATAACGATCGCTACAATTAGAATGACCAAACATGCGTAAGCTCTCTCAGAGCACTTAATCTCTCACTAGGCACTTTAAATGTTGCATGGGAAGCACTGCAGCGTGGTTAGTAGATACATGCATCAGCACAAGTAAGCATATAAGCACAGCACAAAGGACATTTTACATGGACCCAACAAATGCTGCGACCAGCAGGTGCATTTTCAGCATCTTTTTAAATGTCGAGTCAAAGGATTTCGAGACGTCAGGCAGGAGTGAGTTCCCGGCTTTGGGAGTTTACAAATTGAAAGCGTGGTCTACAAAAGATTCGAGGTGCACACACACGAGGAAGAGCTAGACTCCGATCTGACTCAAAGGAGGCAAGATCTGACTCAGAGGAGGCAAGATCTGACTCAGAGGAGGCAAGATCTGACTCAGAGGAGGCAAGATCTGACTCAGAGGAGGCAAGATCTGACTCAGAGGAGGCAAGATCTGACTCAGAGGAGCAGGCAACACGATGCCAAGCTGCTGCAGAGAAGCTCCGATGGATAGGCTGGAGCCAGAGAATAAAGGGACACAAAAGTGAGTGACAAAACCTTAAAATGGATACGCTGTCTGATTGGCTGCCCGAGCAGGTCGGTGGGAAGTGATGTAACGTGGCAACTGCAACGTTCCGACAGACACGCCTGACTGTCGAGTTTTGCACCAGCTTTTGGCACCTAATTGCACAGGCCCTCAGACCTGAAAGCAGTGGGTTGCAGAAGTCGAGAGGGGACGTCACAAATGCATGGACCAGCTCTTGGATGTGACTGTTCCTGTCTAAGCAGGCCTGAATTTTTGCAATGCTATGCAGATGAAAGTAGACAGACTCGGCTGTGGAGCTGGAACGCCTCGTGAAAAGGTCACTTTTAACAAGACACCTAGATTGCGTGCAGATGCTAAAGGAGATATGCTAACGGAGCCGCTTTCGAAGGATGCGTTTTTCAAAGTTCAGAGTTACACTAGGCTTGCACGCTGCTATTAAGTTGTTTCTCCCTGTCATTCGATTTGAGGCAGTTCGTTGCCATCCAAGTGCCGAATGTCAGCATCGCAGGCAGCAGCTTGGAGTTTAGAGAATTCGTCGCGCTGGAGGGCGGGGCTCCGCCTCCGCAGCCAAGCATCCACGTAGCTCTCGCCAGGCGGGAGACGCACAGTCTAGCCAAACCATTCCTGCACCCACATCCTGCCCTGTAGCAGCGCACGTGGGGGTGAGCGCCCCACGCCGCAGTGCACGCCTGCGGGTACAGCGAGCCGCTGCGCTGCGCAGCAGCAGCCGCGCTAGCAAGCAAGCGAGGAAACGCGCCTTGCGGGTCGCGGGACGCTGGGAGCGTCGGGCGCCGCTTCGAGCCACGACGCTCGGAAAGAGGCGGACTGCGCAGACTGTGCGGCGCAGCGACTGCGGCCACAGCAGCACAGCGAGCCGTCGGCAGCGGAAGCCAGCGGGAACGGCGAGGAGGGGACGACAGCAGCAGCGACGTTGGCAACGGCGGCGGCGAGCGCGTGGCAACGGCGGCGGCACACCCTTGAACGGAACGTTGGGCGCCGTGATGATGACCTGCGCGTTGTGCTCCTGCTCGAGGCGCTGCTTGAACACGTCCATGTGCAGGAGGCCGAGGAAACCCAGCCGCCAGCCTTGACCCAGGGCGGCGCTACAACGCGAGCGAGAGGAGAGAGAGAGATCGCGATCTGAAACTGGGTTCTGAAACTGGGAGCGTCCGGTTCTGAAACTGGGAGCGTCTCGAACGCAGGCGAACAGGCGGCGCGCGACACTCGGTCCAAGCAAGTCCGAGCAGGCTCGGACCTGCCCGACCGACTGCTTAAGTGGTGCACACTCGCATTTCACCATCAAGGTCAGGTGGCCTTGAGTCACATAAAGTGCGCAATGGTGCCGCATAGAGAGTCAGTACTCTTAGGATGCTATACAAATGATTATCCATTACTTTAATTACATATCCCTATGCAACCGATGAGAGTGAGCATCCTGATGAACTCGGACCTCGGGAAACGAACGCCATGGCAACGCCATGGCGTGTCTATGATCCACGTGCAAAGAGAGGTGCCATGGGCACCAGTACGAAGTAGGGAGCAGCAGCCGATCCAAACTTGCGTCCAAGCCGATTGTCCCTTCCGTGCAGAAAGTGGAAGAAATGCGTGAGATGGAACGGAGACAGGCCAGTCTGACCTCGACGAGTCAGACTGGCCAAAGGCTAGAAGCAAAGACAAGCACGAACGAGACAGGCCACTTTCACGATAAGAGTCGGCCGCTGCGACCGAGCCGCCGACTTGTACATCGCCGACTTGTACAGCGACAATCGAGAAACGTTGGCAGTCAAAGAAGGACGTGGAGGAATAACATCCTTCCGGCAGGAACGTCAAGTGCCACGAAGCATCGGCCACAGGCACAGAAGAACCGGATGTAAGACAAAAGGGTTGCATCAGCGCACTGCCGCCAATGTATTCGTTTATTTGCTAACAGCTTCAATGCTCAAGGCTAAACAATTAACGTTAGGCTCCTTGCTCCTCCATCTACTTCCCAACCAGATGCTGGCCAACGGATGGAGGCGCTCTGTCCCTGCTGCTGGACTCGAGCAGGGACGCTGGCCAATAGGAGTGCAGCGTTCCTGAGTCTAAGACGACAGAGTTTCTGTTAGGATTAATATTGGAAGTTCAGTTGAAAATGCAAGAGCATTGCTGAGTACTGTTTAGTACGACTGTTCCTGACAGTCGTTTGCTTTTTTTTTTTTAGCAAGACGAGCACACAGGCAGGCACTCGCGACAAAAAGAACTGAGGATGGCCTCTGGGATCACGTGACATTACGGGGCTGACTTGAAAGCTGGTTGACTGCAAGGCTGGCCAGCTAACTCTTTCATGATTAACTGAATTCTCACTGGTGCGATACTATGGGTACACGAAAGCTGAGTTGCCCTACAAATAACTTAGCAGAGACATACCGAGTAGGAAGGGGCAGTCCAGAACTCACGCTCGTCGGTACTGGCAACAGCAGCACCGGCCACCCAGCTGACTACAGGCCGGATGCAGCTGACTACAGGCTCGTGGGGTGCAGACCGGCAGGGAGCAGACTGCACGAGACAGCACGTGACAGCGCGAGTCGGCACACCTGCTGTCGGCATTCATCTGGACGCTCGAGTCGTTTAGCGTCAGCTTTTCGATGGCACTTTTAAGATGGCCGTGCTCCGACTGGTCGACGGGAAAGAAGCCTGCAAACACCTTCAAAGAAAAACATGCCAAAGCCGAGGGTGGGTGGCAGTCTCAGGGCAACAGCAGCCACTCCACACCGTGGCAAGACGATTTCGCAGCAGCGCGCCAGCAGCCTGCACGGGCGTCGCTCGCACGTGCAGGCAGCCGGACTGGCGTCCTTCGAGAAATAACTAGCGTGACTAGCGTGACACTGCGCTAGGACTGGAACGTCTCGAAAGGCCTGGGTTCAAAACGCCACAGGAGAAAAACGATTTCCCCATCACTTCCGGCTCGCAACAGCTGTTCGGGCTGCATATCATTCGCACTCGTTGCGTCATTGACGTAGCTCGACAGCCTTCACCTTCACGAAGCTACGACATGGCACGAGCGAAGCGACCAGTCACCTGACGTGACGCGCGACCAAGCTCTTTGTCTTGCTTAAAGCGACCAGTGCCAGGACCACCCCTCTTTTGCAAGCATTCTTCGTCACATTCGTTTTGGTGTCATTAGTGTTTCACTTGTTACTTTAGGCTCACTAGTCTTAATTTTTATCTTACCTTTAATCTTTAGTTACTCAAGTCTCGTTATTCTCATTAGTTACTTTGCCTCATTCTGCGCACTGTCTTATTTTATCTTTTATTTTGTTTACATTTTATTGTATTTACCTTTAATCCTTAGTAACTCAAGTCTCGTTATTCTCATTAGTTACTTTGCCTCATTCTGCGCACTGTCTTATTTTATTTTATTTTATCTTTTATTTTGTTTACATTTTATTGTATTTACCTTTAATCCTTAGTAACTCAAGTCTCGTTATTCTCATTAGTTACTTTGCCTCATTCTGCGCACTGTCTTATTTTATTTTATTTTATCTTTTATTTTGTTTACATTTTATTGTATTTACCTTTAATCCTTAGTAACTCAAGTCTCGTTATTCTCATTAGTTACTTTGCCTCATTCTGCGCACTGTCTTATTTTATTTTATTTTATCTTTTATTTTGTTTACATTTTATTGTATTTACCTTTAATCCTTAGTAACTCAAGTCTCGTTATTCTCATTAGTTACTTTGCCTCATTCTGTGCACTGTCTTATTTTATTTTATTTTATCTTTTATTTTGTTTACATTTTATTGTATTTACCTTTAATCCTTAGTAACTCAAGTCTCGTTATTCTCATTAGTTACTTTGCCTCATTCTGTGCACTGTCTTCAAATAATGCAACTGCGACCCTTGCGCTCCGACCCTTGCAGAGCATAAGCAGAATCTCGGGCTCTCGGAGCCTCCGAGAGCTGGAGATTCTGCTTAGCTTATCAACGGGGTGGGGTGGGGTCGGGGTCGGCGGCGACGTAGCTTAGCCAAGAGAGCAGACCGAGTTTCAATGGGGTGAGTGACAGGAGATACTCTAGAGAAGATCTCGCCTCGTACGAAAGGAATGCGAATGAGAGCAGACGCCTCGGGAGCAGACGCTCGCGGCACCACGGCTGACTTGCAGGGCAGACCGGTCGCAAGACCGGTCGCCAGAAGCAAGCAGCTAAGCGAAGAATATATAGAGGACGAAACAAGCGCTGAAACGCCGTGAGCTGTCTCAGGAGGTATAGCTGCAAACGGCCTGTCCAGGCCGACGGTTCGATTTCGACCTTCGAGTTGTCTCGCGGTCCCGTGGGAACTCATAATTTGAAATCACTACTACAGCGGCTACGTTTGGTTCATCCATTCCTTGCACTTTAGGAAGCAGGTGGCGAGAAGGAACAGCGGTCGGCAGTTGTAGCTGCAGTAGTAGCGGTCTGCAGCAGGTCAAAATGGCCGACCCAAGAGCGCGCCCCCGTCACGCTTCCCGAGTGCCGGTCGAACGTGACGGCCAACTCGAATGTTTCAGATGCACAGCCAGTATCCCAGGAGGCATTGGAAAACATCAGCCGCTATCAAGCTAAGACACGAGGCCACGTCGCAGTGGAGCGACAGCGACGGTTTACGGCAGCGAGGGGACGAGCATGCATCATCGGCTGGCCGAGATTGAGCCTTCAACAGGAGCGGCGGACGCTGATACGAGCAAAGACGAGAGAGAAAAGACGCTGATGCTTGGGCAAGACAAACGTGGCTTTCCGTGGATTCACCCAAGCTTTAGTTGGCCTGGCTGCTGCTGCTGAGAAAAAGTGAAAAAGTGGAGCAGCACGACGGCGAAGCGGACCGACAGCTGGCTGGCTAAATGCGCACAGCTGCCCTCAGCGACGTCTTCACCCCACGCAGGATGGGATAGATGGAATGGGACTGACAGGAGCGCGCGAGCCGCGCATGCCCGCGAGCTCTAGCGCGTGCATGCGCGGCCACGAATAGCCAGAGATGGGGGAGGGAGGGGCGCAGATGATGTGCCGCTTGCAGACGAGCAGCTAGCTCCCTGCGAGCTAGCTCGGTCAGAGCAGACGACGCAGGCGACGAGCGGCGAGAGACGCACCATGGGCTTGGCTTGCTTGAACGACTTGAGCGGCTCGACGGGAGCGTCGGCGAAGCACAGCGTGTCGCCTATGATGGCGTCGCCCGTCGACTTCATGTTGGGTATGACGTAACCGACCTGACCGGCGTATCTGATCAAAGCAAAAGCATGGTCTGATGAAGAGGATGGCCTCAGCCTGATATCGCGCGCTCCAGCGAGTGGGCAGGCAGCTGTTTCTCGGCTGAGCCATAAGCTAAGCTGGTGTGGGCCAAAGGAAACAGCAGCTTGGCTCGCAGCCAAGGTCACTACTAAGGTGACCTCGCGCATGCATGGATCTCGACACTGGGCTCAGCATTTCGGCTCTTGCAGCACATGAACAGCAGTAGCAACGTTCAAGCTAACGCAGGACAGGAGGGGTCAAAATCTTGACCTTGAACAAAAGCAGGGCTTAAATGGCAGCGCTTGCAGGATTGAATGGGGTGGGGGTGTGCGCGTGCGTGTGTGTGCGCGCGCGTGTGTGTGATTGACCTTGAACCGGAGGCTCCTCCTCCTGGGCTTTCGGTGAGCTAACGAAGTGGAAACCGACCATTCGGCCATTTCTTCCATTACACGCACGACGTCGCATCCCAGGCCAAGCACAGCGCGAGCCAGCAGACGTGCGAGCCAACAGCCTCCGTGCGTGGAGCAGCCATTTTCGGGTGGACGAGGCACGGAGCGAGCGGAAGCTAAGAGGAATCGGACTGCTCGAAAGCTGAAAGCTGCAGCAGCAGCAGCAAGCTCAGTCAGCACAGCACAGCGAGTGTGTCAAATTCATCAAGGCGATTTCAAGAAGTGTTAATGATCAATACAGCAATGACCAATCGCCGATCATTACCCACATCGCACCACTTCTCGCCGACCTGCACTGGCTACCAGTCAAGCAACGGATCGACTTCAAGGTTTTGTAGCTCACGTTTTGGTCACTTCATTCTTTGGCTCCAGCCTACCTCTCAGATCTACTCCCCCATCAGGCCAAGCATCGTACCACCTGCTTTTCGGAATCCAACAGTTTACCAATACCTCGTACAAACCTCAAATCCTTTGGAGACCGTGCATTTAGCTCGTATGCTCCCAAAGCCTGGAACTCACTCCCGACTTGCGTCACAACATCCCCTGACTTGACCACATTTAAAAAGAACTTAAGAACGCACCTATTTATGACAGCATTTAGTGGGTCTCTGTGATTCGTCCTTCAAGTGCTTATGCGTGCTAACACTGTGCATGTCACCCCTAACCACGTTATTCATGTTGTTTATCAAGTATGATATTACTCACCATTCAATTGCATTTCCCTTTGCAGCAAATGTAAAGCGCCTAGAAAGAGATTGAGTTCTCTGAGGGCGCTTTATTAAGTGCATTATTATTATTATTATCCTGACCTCGCCTTGCACTCTGCCCCGGCTCCTATTCCACCCATTCTCAAGTTCCATTCCTTCCATTCCTCTCAGCCTGCTCTCCTGCTGCCCAATATCTTCAACGCTCAACTTTTGTCACTGGCCGGCACACCCGTTGTGCACACAGCGAGCTGCCACACAACCCTCCCTGGAAGCGTGTCAAAATGCTGGGGTCGGGGGGGGGGGCAAAGGTTAATGAGCAACCGATGCTCTACTCACAGAGTCGTCATCGGCACCTCGTGCGGCTGCAGTATGCCCACCTCCTGCACTTCGAACTTCTTCTTCAAGTGACACGACATGATCTTGTCGCCTGGTAGGTAACGGCAGCAGAGAACTCTTTTTTCCGACACAGACTTTTGGAGAGACGACCATGCGAGATGGTCGCACGCAAGCAGCAACAGTCTCACTGCCCTGCCCGAAACACTGCAGCCGCTCGGCCAGTCGAAGCTCGGTGACCAAGGTCGAAGGTAGAAAGGCAGGTGAGGAGGCACAGTCGAAGCAAAAGGGAATGCAGCGTACAGGCCACTCGCTCACAGCAAAAAGCTGAATCGAGAAGCAGTGAGGCAAAACGGTGGATCGAGAAACAGTGAGGCAAAACGGTGGACAAACAGTGAGACAAAACGGTGGAGAAACAGCAAGGCAAAACGGTGGAGAAACAGCGAGGCAAAACGGTGGGGAAACAGCAAGGCAAAATGGTGGGGAAGCAGCGAGGCAGGCAAAACGGCTGGCAGCGACAGCTGCAGCTGCTTGCCACCTTTGCTGATGCTGCCATGTCGTACGGCTACATTAACCACGGCACCACGGTACTGGTCAAACGACGAATCGAACAGCAGCGCGCTCAGCGGTTTCGCTACGTCGGCTTGAGGCCTGCAAACGACGCGCACAGTGCGCTCTATGGTCATTCGCAGCGCACGCTCCGACACAACGCAGAATGACTAAGGCCAGAGCTTCGGAAGGGTGGAAGGGGATGCGGCCGCCTCCTCAGGCAACTCAATGGTTGCACGGCGATGCAGCCAGCGTCCCTCCGGTCGAGCTCCCATCGGCTCACACAGGTGGCGATGCAGCCTCACTCCGATAACGAGGCTGCACAGAGCTTTCCGGATCGCTGCTTTGGAGCACGTCGCGAGTGCAGCTGCCCTTAATGCCGGGGCCTTCCACTACTCTCTCTCACACACACACATACACACACACACACACACACACTCACACACACACACACACACACACACACGTATGCACCGGCAATAGATGAAAAAATATGGTATTCATTTACAATGTGCCCTAAGAAAACTCAATCTCAACGCAGGCACTTTACATGTGCTGTCTCAGGGCTCAAGCCACCGACCATGGCAGTTAAAGGTCAGCCTCTTACAGCCTAACCCCTGGGCAGCCATGTCACAGCCCACGCCGACACTAGTCACGTGGGTTTGCTTGGCATGGCCACGGGCGGTCACGTGTCACCTGCCAGCCACAGCGAGGCTGCACGAGCACGAGGCAGACGAGCAGCGACGGCAAGACGTTCTGTGAGAGAGTGCGATGTGCGGCCGGCTGGTGCCACTTACGGCGGGACGCGTTCCACGACCGCGTCCAAAACAGCGGCGACACCTGTGCCGTGCTTTGCCGAAATCTGAAGCGAAGCACACAAAAACAGGCCGCTGCTCGAAGCCCTGATCGACCGAGAGCCATCCGCGCTCACGCGGAGCAAGCAAATGCCGACCCCGAAGGCTTGCTGCCGAACAGCCCATCTGGTTCGTGCAGCGCACACACAGAGTAGCCTGCCTCAACTGCACAGCAGCCACACGATGCGAAGTTACAGAGGAGAAAACATGGCTACCACACGGCTGCCAGCAGCATCCGAAGCAGCAGCAAAATGGTTGCTTGCAGAAGCGACATAAATCACCTACCCGGAGTACTTCCTTAGGCAATATGCCGAACAGAGTCTCCAGCTGGGCTTGCACCTCGTCGGGCTGTGCGCCTTTCAGATCAATCTTGTTGAGCACCGGGATTATGGTTAGCTCGGCTTCGAAAGCAAGATAGAAGTTGGCGAGAGTCTGCGCCTGGACACCCTGCAGCAGCAGCAGACGTCGCACTGCTCACTGTGGGTAGAGACCGGTCACGTGATCCGAGCTGCACCACCGTCAATCGCCGGACCTCCAAGAATGCGAGCACCCACACGCACGCACCGACTGATCGACAGCTGCTCAGCAGACCGAAAGCCGCCCAGCGGATCAGCGGATCAGTCTCGTCATTGAAGCAGGCCTCTGCTCAAGTGGAACAATTCCTCTGCTAAGTGAATGCGTAGCACTCGAAAATGCTGCACCTTCTCGTGGAATGGAGAGAGAGAGAGAGAGAGAGAGAGAGAGAGAGAGAGAGAGAGAGAGAGAGAGAGAGAGAGAGAGAGAGAGAGAGAGAGAGAGAGAGAGAGTGAGAGAGAGAGAGAGAGAGAGAGAGAGAGAGAGAGAGAGAGAGAGAGAGAGAGAGAGAGAGAGAGAGTGAGAGAGTGAGAGACAGACAGACAGATAGACAGAGAGAAAGTGAGATGCATAACTACTGTGCTGGTAGAAAATTATTCCGGCGTAATCATTCCGGCGCATCACGCTTACTGCTCTGTCCGGCTGCTGCTGCTGTTGGCTCGAGTTAATGCGACAGCAGCCGGACCTTCACTGACGTCACGTATGTTCCACTTGCATCACGCTTTAAAGTGTTTCGACACGCATTTGCATAAGTATGAGCCGACGGATGCTGACGGTTCTTGCCCTTCGCACTCCCGCTCAGCGTCTGTCGAGAGGGGTGTAGCACGAGAAACAGGGGGGGGGGCACTGGCTGGCAAGCCAAGTCTTCACGTTCTGCCACTTGGTCGCGCTCAGAGTCGACTACGACCTCGACGCACTACGACCTATCGCACTTTTTTCACATACTCTAAAATTGCGATTTCGCATCTGTATTGCTGCCTCAACTTGTACTAGCCGCAATGGCTAGGTGCCAAAAATGAAAAAAAAGCCGAGTGCGTTAGGCTGCTTTGCCAATGGCTCACTAGGTAAGGGGGTTGCTATTCACGACCTCGGCCCCGAGGTCGTGGGTTCGAATCCTGCAGTGGGCGATCCTTTATTGCCACTGCAAGCGGTGGTGATAGCCGCAAAGGCTCTTCTGTTGCTATACAAAAGGAGGCTGTTTAATCAGCTAGGATTTATTTATTTAAGTTTTAACTCACCGGCACGACAGACAAACTCACATCGACCGACGCAGCGTGGAGCTGCCGCCGGCTCGGTCGGTGGCTCCCGGTGCCGGAAGCCAGTGGCTTCCAGGTAAGGCACGGGTCTTTGTCTGTCACGTGGAATATGGCGCGAGGCAGCCTATACGGTCTTGAGGCGCGCTTCGCCACATACGGTGGAATGCATTCGCAGGACGGAGTAGATCGAAATTCACCCTACACCTGTACCGCAGCATGCAGCCAATTGCCAAGCGATGTGGTGACGTGATGTGATGACGGCCCTGCAGACGGGAGGAGTTGCACTACTCAGCCTCCCGAGCCCTGAGCATGATTATACACGAAGCTTCTGGGTTCCATCGTTACCGAGGGAGACTCAACGAGACGGCATCAAACGGCAACAGAGGCTCGGCCGACATTTAACAGTGCTCAATGCTGATTCACGAGTCACTGAGAGACAAGAATGCACCGCAGCCTCAGTCACGAGGCTTGCAACGACGCAACGACACCGCTCCTCGAGCTAGGTGGCCGCCTCAGCGGAAGCAGCAGCAGCAGCTCACCTCGTTAGCGTCCACCAGCAGAATCACACCTTGGCAGGCGCTGAGCGATCTCTCCACCTCGTAGTGGAAGTCAACGTGACCCTGAACGGAAACGAAACAATGACGAAGTCAAGGCACAAGCCATCAAAAACTTTCAGCCAACAAAGTGTAAGTACAATTCGCTTGTGCAGCGCCATAAGAGAACTTAAATCTCTCCGCAAGCGCTTCACATATGCCACAGGGCTCGAGTCCGATGCGGAGAGGGTGGGTGACGAGGCCACGCAGAATGCTGCATTCACAATAAACGCCGGAAGCCACAAAAGGCCGTCACCGCCATATTGTGAGATCGTCATCAAGCCAGAGGCTCCAACCCCTCCACCCACCCCCTTTTTCAGCATCGCTACTGCACGAGGTAAAATCTCAACGACCGAGTCGTCAGTAGCACAAGCAAGCTTGATCCAGCATCTCACACAGGATGCTGCAAGCACTTCAAAATGGCAGACAAGAACATGGCCAAGAGTCAGCACGGTCTCGTCTGTAGTCGACTTGGCAGCTAACAGTCGATGAGTTGTCTCCACCACACACGATGCACCTATGCAAGCCGCCAGGCAGCTGATGAGCAGAGCGCTCGCCCCGACCCCTCTTGGTATGGCCCAGGTTGCCGGCCAGGGTCCCCTTCCCCCATTCGGTGGCGGTGGCTGCACTGGCATGCGGCAGCAATCTCACCGGCGTATCGATGAGATTGAGCAGGTAGGTGGCTCCGCTGGCAGCGTGGCCGTACAACATGGTGGCGCTCTGCGCCTTCACCGTGATGCCTCGCTCCCGCTCCACCTGCAGACGGTCGAGCACCTGCTCGTTCTTGCATTCGCTCGAAATGACGCCTGCAAAGACAGCAGCACGCGAGCCCATGGACGTCGGGCATTGGAGACACACACACACACACACACACACAAACAGACAGACAGTTAGAGAGCCACAGATATATATATATATATATATATATATATATATATATATATATATATATATATATATATATATATACACACACACACAAATATACAGAGAGAGACAGAGAGAGGGTGAGAAAGACAGACAAAGAGACAGAGAGACAGAGAGAATGAGAGAGACAGAGAGAGGGAGGGAGAAAGAGGGAGACAGAGAGAGGGAGACAGATGGGCTGAGTGAGACATTGAGAGAGAATGGGAGAGAGGGAAAGAGAATGAGAGACAGACAGACACAGACAGGCAGATAGAGACAGTCATACAAAGAGAGAAGAGAGAGAGAGAAATTAAGAGATATAAACAGACAGAGACGAACAGACAGAGGGGAGAGACATGCAGAGACAGAGACAGAAGTGACAGACAGAGAAAAGAAAGAGAGCAAGAGAGATAGAAGGAGTGACAGACAGACAGCCACAAAGCGACAGAGGAGAGAGAGACATAGAGAGGGGGAGAGAGACATGGACACACATAAAGAGAGACAGGGTGGCAGAGACAGACAAACCCTGAGGAGAGAGAGACAGATACAGAGGAAAGAAAGAGAGAGGAGAAAGAGAGAGAAAACAACAGAGAGACAGGGTGATAGAGGAGAGAAAGAGAGAGAGAGAGAGAGAGAGAGAGAGGGAGAGAGTGACTGAGACAGAGAAGAGAGGGACAGAAAGGAGAGAGAGAGAGAGAGAGAGAGAGAGAGAGAGAGAGAGCAAGAGAGAAATAGAGACAGAGAGAGAGAGAGAGAGAGAGAGAGAGAGAGAGGGAGAGACAGAGAAATAGAGAGGGAGAGAGAGAGAGGCAGAGGGAGAGACAGAGAAAGAAATAGCAAGTTGCAAGGTGTGGCTTTTTAGTTGCTGAGTAGAGGCCGTGTTCATTCAAGCAGTACCCGAAAGCTCAGGGTCAAACCAAGCAAGCCGGAGGGGGGTGATGTCATCGCTAGCCTTGTACATGGCTTCAGTAAATGCAGATCACGAGGTCTTGTTACCGGGAGCAGAAAGCAAAGAGAGTAGACATCACATCCCATAGACGACACCTTTAGGTCTAGTCTTAGTCGCAGCTCGGATACCATGGTAGAGCAGGAGTGGAGAGAGCAGGGGCAGGGAGCACTGGATGCTGCTGCCGCTGCTGCTGCTGTAAGGAGGATGGGCAGCGGACCAAAAGCTTAAGGAAGTAAACTCGTCGATCAGTCTCGTTCGCTCGTTGGTCTGCGCCACTAAGCAGCGATCAGGCCAAGTAGAGGAGACGTCGTGTGAGCCCACATACCAAAATGTCTCTCAAGAAGTGCGTATATCGAAGACGAGACCCAGGTTAGCAAAAAGGTTAGGAATTGAACGACAGACGAGCACTCGGACAACGCGCTTGAGAAGGGAAATCGCACGAGAAGTACAGGTGGGTGCGTGCGGGCCTGAGAGGAGCTTACCAGCAGCTTGCTGCTTGTCAGGAGAGCACTAAGAGCAGCAGCAGCAGCCGAGGAAACAGCAGCAGCAGCCGAGGAAACAGCAGCAGCAGCAGCACCACAGGTGAGTACTCGGTGTCCGGCGGCTCTCGGTACGCATTCTCCGTGAGAAAAACTCAGAGTCCTGAGCCGAAATTGAGCGAGCAGCCACTAAGCACGAGGTGACGTGGCACGTGACACAGCAGCACGTGACATGGTTGCTGCAGCACGGGGAGGCCGAAGTTAGTGGCACGAGCGACTGGTGGAATACACGAAAGCAGAGACAAGACGAGACACCAACACGACGCTACTTCTCCGCGCAGGTTTCGCGAGCAAAGGATCGGCTGCCTCATTTTCACACGGTAGGACGAGGACGAGGACGAGGACAATCAGCAACAGCGTGTCAGCCATCGATGTGAAACTAATCACGGTGAAGACAATGACAAGGACTGTGATGGCAGTGAAGCCAGGAGGCAGAATACTGTCACGTGTGTCACGGCTCCAGCAGTCTCACATTTGGCATGTAAACCGTGCAAAGTGAGAAAAGGCGAGAACGTTGGCCACCAATTTTTTTTTAAGGAGCCCTATTGCTAACCGGTATAGCAATCACCGATCAAGCGTAGGCCGAAGAGACTGGTCGCACATCAAGATAACGGCAGAGGCAAGATGATTCGATCCCTGGAAGCCTCACCGGTGACCTCTAGGATGCGACCTCTAGGTGACCTCCCTCTAGGAGATGAACTCACCGGTGACCTCTAGGAGGCGATCGGCGAGCGTGCTCTTGCCATGATCGACGTGAGCGATAATGCAGAAATTGCGCACGCGCTCCGGAGGATACTGTGAGAGATCGATGGCCTTCAAAATGAAAGAAAAACGTGGAATGACAGCAGCTGCTCACACCCATCAGGCTGACAAGCATTTCACATCTGGCCACGTCTAGCACACGCTTAGCTCGAGCACATCTGCCCTAGTGGCTAGGCCAAGTCGTACGAGGCAGCACCAGCACCGGCAGCAGCAGTTGCAGCAGTAGCAGCAGCTGCAGCAGCAGCAGCAGTGGTGTCCTAGAGCAGTCTGTGCAATAGTAAATGGAAATCGAATCGGCAAAGAGCCGGCCTGACCAAAAAGACCAGCAAGCACAAATCCGGGTTCGGTAGTCCCTCTCCTCTTTCCGACGGCGCCGCAGCACAAGCTCGCCCCTAAGCTCGCTAAACAACTCGGCTTCTAGCATGGCTGCCTCGGACTCTAGCTGTCTCTGCTAGCAGACCGACCCAGTCGAAAGTGGCGGCAGAAACGGCACCCTCCCGAGGTGCGAGCTTGCTCCTGCACAGCAGGCCCTTCTCTCCAGCCTCTGGGCTAAAAAGGATGGGTGTGCTCCTCGGATCAGGTGATGCGGAGCTGGCAACTGAAGTCAAGCAAACCTGCCATCACCAGTAGAAACAGCAGCAGCCGAAGGAGCAGCAGCAGCAGCATTGGTAGCAGCATCAGCATGAACAACAGAAGAAGCAGCATCAGCAGCAATAGCATTGGCAGCAGCATCGTCAGCGTTAGCAGCAGCAGCATCGAAGGCTGCAGCATCATCAGTAGCAGCAGTAGCAGCAGCAGCATCGGTAGCACAGCAGCAGCAGCAGCAGCAGCAGCAGCAGCAGCAGCAGCAGTAACAGCAGTAGCAGCAGCCGCAGCAGCAGCAGCAGCAGCAGCAGTAGCATCGGTAGCACCAGCAGTAGGATCGGTAGCAGCAGCAGCATCGGCAGCAGCAGCAGTAGCAGCAGTAGCAGCAGCAGCATCGGCAGCAGCAGCAGCAGTGGCAGCAGCAGCATCGGTAGCAGCAGCAGCAGTAGCAGCAGCATCGGTAGCATCAGCAGCAGTAGCAGCAGCAGCATCAGCAGCAGCAGCATCGGTAGCAGCAGCAGCAGCGGCATCGGTAGCAGCAGCAGCAGTAGCAGCAGTAGCAGCAGCATCGGTAGCAGCAGCAGCAGCAGCATCGGTAGCAGCATCGGTAGCACCAGCAGCAGCAGCGTCGGTAGCAGCAGCAGCAGTAGCAGCAGCAGCATCGGTAGCACCACCAGCAGCAGCATCGGTAGCAGCAGTAGCAGCAGCAGCATCGGCAACAGCAGCATCGGTAGCAGCAGCAGCAGTAGCAGCAGCAGCATCGGTAGCAGCAGCAGCAGTAGCAGCAGCATCGGTAGCATCAGCAGCAGTAGCAGAAGCAGCAGCAGCATCGGCAGCAGCAGCATCTGTAGCAGCAGAAGCAGTAGCAGCAGTAGCAGCAGCATCGGCAGCAGTAGCAGCAGCAGCAGCGGCATCGGTAGCAGCAGTAGCAGCAGCAGCATCGGTAGCAGCAGCAGCAGTAGCAGCATCAGCATCGGTAGCACCAGCAGCAGCAGCAGCAGCAGTAGTAGCAGCGGCATCGGTAGCAGCAGCAGCAGTAGCAGCAGCAGCACCAGCAGCAGCACCAGCAGCAGCAGCATCGGTAGCAGCAGTAGCAGCAGCAGCATCGGCAGCAGCAGCATCGGTAGCACCAGCAGCAGTAGCATCAGCAGCAGCATCGGTAGCACCAGCAGCAGCGGCATCGGTAGCAGCAGCAGCAGTAGCAGCAGTAGCAGCAGCATCGGTAGCAGCAGCAGCAGCAGTAGCAGCAGCATCGGTAGCAGCATCGGTAGCACCAGCAGCAGCAGCGTCGGTAGCAGCAGCAGCAGCAGCATCGGTAGCACCAGCAGCAGCAGCATCGGTAGCAGCAGTAGCAGCAGCAGCATCGGCAACAGCCGCATCGGTAGCAGCAGCAGCAGTAGCAGCAGCAGCATCGGTAGCAGCAGCAGCAGTAGCAGCAGCATCGGTAGCATCAGCAGCAGTAGCAGCAGCAGCAGCAGCAGCATCGGCAGCAGCAGCATCTGTAGCAGCAGAAGCAGTAGCATCGGTAGCAGCAGCAGCATCGGTAGCAGCAGCAGCAGCAGCATCGGTAGCACCAGCAGCATCGGCATCGGTAGCAGCAGCAGCAGCAGCAGCAGCATCGGCAGCAGCAGCATCGGTAGCATCAGCAGCAGTAGCAGCAGCAGCATCGGCAGCAGCAGCACCGGTAGCACCAGCAGCAGCAGCATCGGTAGCACCAGCAGCAGCGGCATCGGTAGCACCAGCAGCAGTAGCAGCAGCAGCATCGGCAGCAGCAGCATCGGTAGCACCAGCAGCAGCGGCATCGGTAGCAGCAGTAGCAGCATCGGCAGCAGAAGCACCAGCAGCAGTGGCATCGGTAGCACCAGCAGCAGCTGCATCGGTAGCACCAGCAGCAGCTGCATCGGTAGCACCAGCAGCAGCAGTAGCAGCAGTAGCAGCAGCAGCGGCAGCAGCAGCATCGGTAGCAGCAGTAGCAGCAGCATAGGCAGCAGCAGCAGTAGCGGCAGTAGCAGCAGCAGCAGTAGCATCAGCAGCAGCATCGGTAGCACCAGCAGCAGCGGCATCGGTAGCAGCAGCAGCAGTAGAAGCAGTAGCAGCAGTAGCAGCAGCATCGGTAGCAGCACCAGCAGCAGTAGCAGCAGCATCGGTAGCAGCAGTAGCAGCAGCAGCATCGGTAGCACCAGCACCAGCAGCATCGGTAGCAGCAGTAGCAGCAGCACCATCGGCAACAGCAGCATCGGTAGCAGCAGCAGCAGTAGCAGCAGCAGCATCGGTAGCAGCAGCAGCAGTAGCAGCAGCATCGGTAGCATCAGCAGCAGTAGCAGCAGCAGCAGCAGCATCGGTAGCAGCAGCATCTGTAGCAGCAGAAGCAGTAGCAGCAGCATCGGCAGCAGTAGCAGCAGCAGCAGCGGCATCGGTAGCAGCAGCAGCAGTAGCAGCAGCAGCATCGGTAGCAGTAGCAGCAGTAGCAGCAGTAGCAGCATCAGCATCGGTAGCACCAGCAGCAGCAGCAGCAGCAGTAGTAGCAGCGGCATCGGTAGCAGCAGCAGCAGTAGCAGCAGCAGCACCAGCAGCAGCACCAGCAGCAGCAGCATCGGTAGCAGCAGTAGCAGCAGCAGCATCGGCAGCAGCAGCATCGGTAGCACCAGCAGCAGTAGCATCAGCAGCAGCATCGGTAGCACCAGCAGCAGCGGCATCGGTAGCAGCAGCAGCAGTAGAAGCAGTAGCAGCAGCATCGGTAGCAGCAGCAGCAGCAGTAGCAGCAGCATCGGTAGCAGCAGCATCGGTAGCAGCAGCATCGGTAGCAGCGTCGGTAGCAGCAGCAGCAGTAGCAGCAGCAGCATCGGTAGCACCAGCAGCATCGGTAGCAGCAGTAGCAGCAGCGGCATCGGTAGCAGCAGAAGCAGGAGCAGCATCAGAAGCCCCTCCTCCCCCCTTTACACAGCCAACAAGCAACTTTGTGCAGAGAAGCATCTGCAGCCATCGAGTTGCTCTGGCTCAGTTGAACAACTGGGCTAACCGCTCGGCAAACAAGAGTGGCCTAAAAATAACAGTCCCCACTGACCCTCCACCTCCGCCTCAGCTACAGCTGCACCTAGCCACAGAAGGTAGCCTCAGAAAATGGCTACCGACAGCCTCGTTTTGCAGCAGAGGCACGTCGAGGATGGGCAAAGGTCGCGCCAAACATGCAGAGCACATGGCACACGCAGCACACCGGCGCAGCTCTCACCTGAGCCGAGCGACTGTTGTGGCTGCGCCTACAACGGAGATCGAGCTATGCGCTTCACCATTCCAAAAACGGCGCCACTCGTCGGGGCAACCCTCGAAGCTCTCATCCAATCGTCAGCTCGGGATCCAAACGAGCGACGCGATGGTCGCGAATCGCTTCCCCTACCGCCTTTTGCTCAGCAAAAGCTGCGCGACAGCCGCGCCCTGGAATGCACTGCACAGCCGAACGGATGCCGCGCCTCCGCCGATGGGAGCAGCTCTGCCGATGGGAAACAGCCGGCAGGTGGCAGCAGCAGCAGACGGTGGTGAGCAGGCAGCTGCAGCAGGTGCCTGCTCAGCTGGACTGTTGGGCACGGTTGGGCTGGGTCGGGCAGGCAGTTGCCCCATTAGGCATCTGATTCCCAAGCAGTCGGATGCCTCTACCTATTGGCGCTGCTTCCACAGCAAGAGGGCTTATATGTGTAGATATACAAAGTAGCCAGCCGGACCAAGGTCAAGGACTCATTCATACGTTCGACCCGATCAGCAACCGTGGTCGGAGGAACCACAGCCGGGCAGACGACAGCTCATACCCACAACCAAGCGTCTACCCCTACCCCCTCAAGCGTTGTCTTTACACCTGCTTGCAGGCCCTCGGGAATGGCATTCTAGGGACATCATATCAAAGCACGGCAAGTAATAAGCTGATTATACCAGAATATGCAGGATGGCACAAAAGGCAAAGGAACAAGATCACGTGAAATAAAATGCAACTGCTGCTAAAGTGGAAGCATTTTATTTATACTTTTATTTCATTATATTTAAGCAATTCTAGTGGAAGGCGCTATCGAAGCCCGATGAATGATGCCACCATGCATGACTGAAAGAAGACAACTGTATCTTGTAATGTAATGCAATGTATCTCCGTCAGTAACTCCACAAAGTCATAACCAGCACTAATGATTTAGCCAACAGCAGTAAGGTTTGGTGATTCAACAGCCTCTGCTATACGGCGGCAGAAGATTCTTTGCGGCTTTCGCCCAGCTTCGCTTGCAGTTGACAATAAAGAATCGCTGCACGACTCGAACCTAAGGCCTAGGTTCGGAAGTGCAAGCGCCATATCCAAAGTCTACAAGCACAGACATCCAGAGACTATCCACTCGTCCTATCGACGCGGTGCTAGCGACGGATGCTTATGATCGCATGACTCGCTGGAGGAGCGGTCACCTCAAACACTCGCTCGCATTGCTGCCAATCAGCATCGCCGTCGCGCTCTTCACCAATACGTCACTGGGCCGTGATAGCCCAGGAGGTAAGCTGCTCACTTTTCACGACAGTTGGACGATCCTTTACTTTCAACTGCAAGCGGAACTGAAAGCCAATAAAGCTCTTCTGACGCAATGCAAATGAGGCTGTTAAATCAGCTGAGATTTCCTTTTGCGACACGGGCATGTCTTCGCGCCGTCGTCGTTGTTTTACAGCCGCTACCACTTTAATCAGAACTCATCAGTCCAGAGTGTAGTCCGATTGCATGCGGGCTGGTACCGCTCCTTTCCTCAACCCTGGTGGGGCATCCCCGAGAGGGGCCTGTGCCCAGCTGTAGTCAGCTTCTAATGAGGCGTTGAGACAGGCCGATAACCCGCTGGTGAACAGACGGTGGATTCACCATCGGGGGTCGGCGAAGGGACAGCCAGGGTCGAGGAGGGGAGTCGAGCGAGAGCAGGGGCCGAGGGGAGCCGTGCGCTCTTCGGCTCCGTGCGTTGGTATCAAACTGTCGGTGTTGGGCATCGGCTGGCTCTCCGATGGGCGAACCAAACTACACAGAGGACTCGATTTGTTGGCTTACCATCGTGCGTCAGCCAACTGCCAGTTAGTCCCAGAATTCCCCGGACCTCCTTCGCCGGTTGTTCAGCAGACCGACGCCATTGCTGTACGGGCCGCAGACCATCTCTAGCGGCTACGTACATCATCGCCGCCTGCTCTTTCAGCGCTCGTGCACGAGGACGGCGTCACGTGCAGCTGCAAGGACGAGCAGCTGGATAGGCTCTGATCTTTAGGCAGCAGAGAATGCTTTAATCCTCCGGCATCGTATTTAACACATGCCCTGCTGGCGACGCAGTATCAATCGTCTCCTTACGAATCGCCTTCCGGAGTGACCGGCGGCGCGAGATCATAGTCTTAATCGAGATCGAACTTCGAGTTACACCCGGTTCTTGCAAAGCCATTAAAAATGACAGAAATCCTTCGCTGCTATGGGCATGTACGTTTCTTATTCAGGGCTTCGCCCGTACATACAGAGAAAGCTGCATGCAAAGTCGGCCGCCGGCAATCGCTATAGAGAGATCGGATAAAAGCAACAGTAGATTAATATGGACACACACCTTATATGTACTTTTTTTGCGTGTAGAGCGCGATCAAGCAGCACTCGCATCACGCGCGTGCACTGCCAGGTACTCATTTCTTCCGACAGCCACCCTTCGTGGGTGCGGCCATTGCTGAAGTGTAGCCTTGAACTTGGCTGTCAAGGTTGCCTTGCCCATCAGCGCAGGTGGCTGGTGGGGTGGGAGGAGCTCGCGGACATTTACCACAGCGGACAATGGCCACAGATTCCGGAAGTAGCATACTTCCGTTTCCGAAAAACTTTCGTCTGCGCAGTGTATTCCAAATATTCAGAGTTATAAAACTGATATTAGTCATAGCTGGATGTTATGCGAATTTATTAGTCTTAACTATGCCAGCAGAACCCAGTTTGGCCAGCGATGGCCCACGACAAACCCTGATATTTCAGCAACCCCGTCGCACATATTTATTAAAATTGCATAGAAATTTAGCGTATATGATAATGCAGTGAAAAACTGTCTGTATTGTTTCAAGTGCAAGACAGTCTGCTTAAAAGGCGCCGTGCAGCCGATGGCAGCAACGTTCGTTGGCCCGTCCCCATGCAGGACCAGTTTTGCCGATTTCACTCGGAATTGCACAATGTGTGAACACAGATAAGCAATTATTATTACGACGAGTTCTGTGGCATCATTAAATTCATGCAAAAGTCAAAATAGGCTCTTTTCGTGAATTGAAACCGCGTGTATTTGCAAAGACTTCCGTCCGACCTTCGCCTCGTTCCTGGTTCCGTCTTCCGGGCTGGCAGACAGCGTCTGTCGTGGCTCGAATTGAGCGCACAAACGGTCGTAATACCTCACATTTCTCGTGAATAACTATTAAGATGCGTCCATATGAATGCTTTACAAAATACGCGAGCTCTTGTTTTTGTTTTTTGTTTTCATTTGCAGAACGATATTTGTACGGTCAGTGCGGCCGTGCCAGCTGGATGTTGTACTTCTCTCCTTCACACGTGTCTAGGTTTTGGCTTCCGCACGCGACAAGATGGCAGCAGTAGGCCCTCTATTGTATTTGTCCGACTGCGCCGAAAGTCCGCACGCTCGCTCGTAGCGAAGCTTTTCTCGCGACTCGCCGCCCGCATTCCCGTATGACCGCCGCGTCACGCAGGCGTTCGTTAAAAAAAATTAAACGGAGGCTTCTTGCCGTTGTGGTAGCATATCATTTCGGCGCTTTCTTGACGTAGGCAATCGACCATCTTGGATTTTAGGGACCGCGCTTGTGTCAAAGATTGGGACTGAGTGGACGGGCGCAACTTGCGCGTTATGTTGGCACCGACGGTGGCTGATGCTTAAATACCTTTTCCATGGTAATATGACAGTCGTTGCCTTCATTTACAACAGCGGGCTGGTGTAAAATAAACACTAGGACAGCTCTTCTATCGTCATTTAAGACAAAAAAGTGTCGTCCTGTTGAGCCTGATACGTTCGAGTTCATCCATGATTACATGCAGGCTTGTGCATACGCTTGCCTGTGCGTGTTTGTAAGTGAACTTGCCGATGAATAAGTAAGTGTCGGAGCCTAACGTTCAGCCTGCAGTAACTGTTCTCATATAGACTACGAGCAGTGCACACAACAGTGCACACACACACACACACACACACACACACAAACACACACATACGCAAGCTATGCTCGCACTCACAAACGCTCTGACTGCCAACGACCGCCGCCGCCGCCGCTGAGCAGAGGGCCTGAAAACTTGTGCGGACGTTCCAATGGTTTCATGATTTGCTCTTGGAAGCCGCGCATGAACTGAGCAAAGCCGTGGTGTTCTTCATCCTTATATGGCAGCACAGTTAGTAGGTATCGAGTCGTTACCGCAGTTGGCATGGTCGTTTGTAGCTCCGACATGTTAGTGATGTACATACGGGAGCTTTTCTGTAAATGTTGCTCAGACTTATAAATACTACAATTCGCGATTGCAAGGATAATTAGTAGTCACTCTTACATAAAGCACACATATAAACCATCGAAATTGCAACAGCTCCATGTCTCTTAACTGAAGTGTCCTTGGCCGTCAGTAGACAGTTTTCTCGACGAGCATTTCCGGTCAATAGATCCGGAGAGTACTTACCATATTCGCTTGACGGGTACCGCCGTCGCACCTGACCTCATTTCGCAGCGTTACGGGCACCAGTAAAGGAAAAAGTGTAACCGGCATCGACTGCAGGAAACCGATGCCTGCATCTAACAATTGTTTTGTGTGAATTGTAGGAACATTCGGCTTAGGCATCTCATCCAGCCTCTAGTCTTCCCCACGAGCGTGACCTCCGCTGTACATGCAGACATTGATTGGTTGGAGGTGTTTGCTGCATAGCAAGCCATTTCACATGTATTGGCAAATGTATTGACGATTTGATGCATACACCTGTGAGCCAATCGTATCTCTAATAATGCGCTTTTCGGGGGTCTATGACGCACTATGTATTTACGGTGAGACGCGTACACGCTATTGCTGGTCGTCCTGTTTTTTTTTAGCAAATCCGTGTATCTTACCTGCTCACTAGTGGTAATATCAAAATTGCAACACATATCTGCCGACCGGTTCACTAATTAAAAGAAGTATTTTAGATGTGCACATAAGCACTTCATTCTTTGGCTCCAGCCTATCTCTCAGACATACTCCCCCATCAGGCCAAGCATCGTACCACCCGCTTTTCGCAATCCGACAGTCTACGAATACCCCGTACAAACCTCAAATCCTTTGGAACTGTGCATTTAGTTCGTATGCTCCCAAAGCCTGGAACTCCCCCCCCCAACCTGCGTCAGAACATCCCCTGACCTGACCAAATTTAAAAAGAATTTGAAAACACACCTATTTAGGACAGCATTTAGTTGGTCCCTGTGATTCGTCCTAGATGTGCTTATGCGTGCTGACACTGTGCTTGCTGCCACTAACCACATTTGCATGCTGACCCTGTGCATGTTACCCCTAACCATGTTATTCATTTTGTTTGTATATCAAGCATGATTTTACTCACCATTCAATTGCATTTCCCTTTGCAGCAAATGTAAAGCGCCTAGAGAGAGATCAAGTTCTCTGAGGGTGCTTTATCAAGTGCATTATTATTATTATTATTATTATTATTATTATTATAAGCCTCTAACTTGTGCACTCGTAACAGGTATTGACTAATTTACAGAAATGTCATAGGATTTGACTATATGGCTGGTGGCGAGATTGAGTGGAGACTAGACAGAATGAGAAAACAGAGAGAGTTGAGAGAGAGCATTGAACGAGAGAGAGACAGACAGACAGATAGACAGAGGGAGACAGACAGACAGAGAGAGAGAGAGAGAGAGAGAGAGAGAGAGAGAGAGAGAGAGAGAGAGAGAGAGAGAGAGAGAGAGAGAGAGAGAGAGAGAGACAGAGAGACAGAGAGAGACAGAGACAGAGACAGAGACAGAGAGACAGAGAGACAGAGACAGAGAGACAGAGAGAGAGAGAGAGATAGAGCGAGAGAGACAGACAGACAGACAGATAGACAGAGGGAGCAACAGCTCCATGACTGCAAGAGAGAGAGAGAGAGAGAGAGAGAGAGAGAGAGAGAGAGAGAGAGAGAGAGAGAGAGAGAGGTGGGAGGAAATAGAATGATAAGAGTGATCATTGAGAGGGAGAGCATTGGGAGAGACCGAGAGCATTGAGATAGATATAGAGTGAAAGAGAGAGAGTGAGAGCATTGAGATAGAGAGAGAGAGAGAGAGAGAGAGAGAGAGAGAGAGAGAGAGAGAGAGAGAGAGAGAGAGAGAGGAGAGAGATGAGCAAGGGAAAAGAGGGAGATGTTTGAAAAAGGAGAGAGACAGGAATAGAGAGATGGAGAAGAATAGAGAAGAGAGAAAAAATAGAGGTGCGAGTAGGTAGAGCCGAAGGCCTTGGTGACTTCGCTGGGTGAACTTGCTTCTCCCGTATGCGCAGTCGTAATCCCCTGCTCCGTAGGCGGCAGGATCTGTGTGGCACTTCTGGGGGAGCATCGCTATCTCGCTCTCGCTGCGCTTTGACTTCAGCCAGAGCACATAACGGACGGAAGGAAAGAGCGCTCGAGCTGCCGAGAAGCGGCCGAGCCTCGAGCCAAGCTCGAACCATCACTCTGCGATCCTTCCGACCGAAGCCGGGCCAGACATGCTAAGGACAGAGGCGGCAGCGTGCCACGCCCTTGGTGCCACGCCCTAGATTCCCACGCCCAATTCCCACACCCGCAATGCCACGCCCTCGGTACCACGCCCTATGTGCCACGCCCTGTGTGCCACGCCCTCGGTGCCACGCCTCGGTGCTGCGGGCATCAAAGCGCTCGCCAGGCGGAGATCGAACCGCGTGCGTTTGTTCGCCTACTCGAACTTGAATGGCCGCAGAGCCGAATGCACGAGCTCGGCTACGTAGTACGAGTTCGAACACGCCACCAGCTCGAACGAGCGACTCGCGAGAGCGTCCGAACGAGCGAGCTCCTTCGTGTACGTTCGACGTTGATTTTTATTCACGCGTGACGAACGCTGCCGCCATTCCAAGCGCTCGCGAGTGGCTACGCGTCCGCGTTCGCGCCCTGGCTCGTCGTCGGGAAGCGGAAGCTTGAGGCGAGCGTCGAATCGCAAGGAGACGTCTGCACCCGCGAGTGACGATCGGCGCGTGACTTGACGATCGTGAAGTGCGTCCACTTCGACAGACTGCTTTGTGTGCAGGCCGTCTTACAGGCTGGCTTCCCGGATGTTCTTGATGGCGTTGTTCAGCGAGCGGCTGCTGTAGCCTGCAGCGGAGCGAGCCCCTTTGGAGCGCTGCTGCGGGGGGGGGGGGGGAGGTGCAATCTGCTCGCTCGGCGGTAAGTGAAAGTAGGCTGACCTCGAGCTGCTGCTGCTGCCGTACAGGAAGTATTCTCGAGCTGCTGCTGCTGCCGCTCACCCTTGATGCCGGCGCCCTTGCAAGCTTTGCAGCTCAGCTGGCAGTACTTGTTCATGAAGTTCGGCACCTTCTGGCACTTGCCGGCCTGAGCCAGGACGACGCACTTGGCGGCGATGTCCTTGCATCCTGCGCGATCGACGGGACGGAAGTGACGTCAGCTTTTGCCATCGGGAGGAAGGTCCCTACATTCACGTCTGCTCGCGCGAACGAGCTGTCGCTCACCGGTGGTTGTCGCCGTCCAGTGGGTGGCGCCGACAGCCGAGTGCTTCTTGGCCAGCCAGCCTCGGCGGCTGCTCAAATCGCCACCGAGGATCTGGGAGGAGTACGGTGCGTCGAGGATCTGGGAGGAGTACGGTGCGTCGGCCCAGCCGTGCCGAGCGGCCGACTGCTGGAGGAGGCGACGGGTGATGGACGCCGTGGGCTGCTGCCTCTGGTGCTGCCCCTCTATGCCAAGGATGGCCGCGGTCGAGACGCCTTTCGTCCAAGACATCGAACCGTGCTGCCACGGCTTGACGCCAGCGACATGGCCGAAGCCGGTGCTGCCAGACTTGCACATTTTGCAGCTCATCATGCACAGCTGCGTGACGACGGGGTAGATGCACATGCCACTCGTGGCCAACGACTGGCACTGGGACAGTGCGTCCGTGCAGGCTGCAGCGAGCGAACGCGGAAGCGAGCGCCACGTGGCGGCGCAACTGGCAGCTCAGAGGCCACGCTTCCGCTTTCGCTTCCGCTAGAGCGAAAGCGAAAGCTGCGCTCGAGCGCTCGGCGGCGGCTCGAGCGGCGGCGGCGGCTGAGAGGCCCTTTTGGGTGTGCAAATCTTCTCCAACTCACTGTCGTCGTTGAATTGAGACCAGCGGGTGTTCCCATATCGGCCAGGAATGAAGGCCGCCGAGACGTAGGTCCCCTGCAACGGCCCGAATAGGCTCGGCAATCACGCCCGATAGACACCCGACCCACCGCGGTCTTGACCTGGACGGCGAGCGCGAAAGAGCGTCGCTCGCTCGCTCGCTCGTCGTTCGATCGTTCCCGAGTTCTCGATCGTTCGATCGCCAGCGGGGCGCAGTCGCTCTACTTCGCCGGGAACCTGGCTTCGGCCGGTCGGCCGTCCTCAGGGGGGCGAGCCGAAGGGAAGCCGAGTCTCGGCCAGATGCGCGCGCATCGGAAGCGGACGCCGGAAGTGACGCCGCCGCCGCCACCGACGCCACCGCCGCTGCTCACCAGCAGTACGAGCACGAGCGAGGCTGCTCTGGCGGCCATTCCGAGATCTCTTTCGAAGGCTGCGATATCTGAGGCGAGAGATAAAAACAAAGCATGCGGCGACTTCTTCGACCGGACCTTCGGATGGCCGAGCTTTGGCGGTAGCAATCGCTATGCAACGGCGCTAACGCCACGAGACTGCATGCGGGCCTGAAAGGGGAGGGGGCGGAGCAGCCGATCGCCGCGAGAGAGCGCTGCCGTCGCTTCTCACTCGCTGGCGGAGCTCGAGGGGCGACGGCCGAAGAGATGCTTAGCAGATCGGGTCCTCGCCTCTCTTATAGGCGCTTATCGGGTGAGCGTCGGGGCGACCCTCCGGCGACGGTGACACCTAGCGATGCGAGCCGCCGTAAACAGGCCTCCGTGTTCTGCGGGCACGCGAGGGACGCCGCGAACCGCCCAGCGTGGTCTCATGAGGCGCGCGCGATCGCAAGGATGCCCTCCAGAAGGATGACCTCCGAGGATCGTCGGCCACTCATAGGGGCGGTCGTCGAAGCGGTTCGCTCGCTGTCGGCAGCGGGCGGCAGATGTGGAGACAGAGCGCGGGTTCGTGGTGCGTGCTGCATGTGCTCGAGCAGCACGTGCAACTGCTCCTTCCAACTCAGCAGAGACGTTGACTCGCCGCCGCCGCCGCCGCCGCCTCCGAGAGCCTCGATCCCTCGAGGCTCCAGACACAGAATCGAACGGCGCGGCGTATGGAGCGCCAGTCGGCGAGCGACTCTCGCTCTTCCGTAAGTGACCGGACGGATCCCTCGGTCACGCGCAGCGAGAGGCCGGGCGCTGCTAATGGCGCTTGAGGCGCTCTGGCTAACGCTAATCGCGCTTTCCTGCAAGCTGCGTCCGAGCTGCGATCGAGCGAGCGCGAGAGAGCTCTTTCCGGCGGCGGCAGCGCCGCCCGGTGAGCTCCTTCCGGCCGCCACGACCGCGGGCGTAAGTCGGTAGCCGCCGCGGCGTCTCAGCGCGTCTTGCGGAAAAGGAAAAGGAAGAGGACTTTCCTTTGGCTGCTTCGAAGAAGCCAGGTGCAGTCTCTTTGGTTTGGACCTCTTGGAACGCTAAGCTCGTCGTCTATATTCTTTGCCCGTGGCGGAGCAAGCGGAAATTGATAGTAACAACGATAACATTTGTTATAGCAGAGAACTCAGAAAACTCAATCACTTTCTAGTCACTTTACATTTGCTGCAAAGGTTGCGTGCTTGAATTTTTAAATATAAATTATTAACCTGCAGTATATTAAGTTATATGCATATATATATATATATATATATATATATATATATGTGTGTGTGTGTGTGTGTGTGTGTGTGTGTGTGTGTGTGTGTGTGTGTGTGTGTGTGTGTGTGTGTGTGTGTATGTGTGCGTGTGTGTGTGTGTATACTGTAGGCTGAATCCGCTTCACAGCCATTGTGCCGGACAATTTAACCTTGACCTTCAGTGCATCACTGACTGAATCAGGAGACAGGCTATTCTTGGAGCTGCAGACTACAGCAGATTGGCTGTACCTAGGCCAATAGACCCTTGTCAAGGCCACACGAGCTACAGCTGATCGGGACTGATCGGAGCATGATCGGGAAGAAAAGCCAGATTAATATGCACGTGATGGCTTGCTCAGCCAATAGTATTCATTCAGCACTAGTATATGTTGGACACGCTTGTTGCTTGTTCTTGGTCCGTATTTGAATACAGCCCGCGTTCTGTTTGTCGGCCGCGTTAATAAATCACAGCAATTTTCTCGACCATTGACTGGTGAATGGCTTCACGACAGCATTGCGTCTCGCATATACCACGTTATAACCGGTTCTCAATTTTTATTATTCTGCTTCGTTCAATCCTGGCAGCCATAATCCAGGTCCGGACCATACCTACAGGCAGGCTCTGTCGTAGCTGGGCTACAAGTGCTAACAGGTCTAACAGCTTTAACAGCTTCTAAAAGCTTCCCTGGCCGATCGGCTCGGAGAGCTCAGCGTCCTAAGGTTCCTTGACTTTTCTCGCCGTACTGCTTGTGGAATTGTCTCCAAATGCCCTGATTTAGCTCGGCCTGGAGCCCAACCCTTGCACCATGCGCGTTGCCAGCTTCCGGTGACGACTAAGCCATTATGACACTGAAGGTCGCTCTAGGTCGCTCGCCACACGGAGCAGCTCGGACTGTTTAGCACGTGCTGCCATTTAGCCTTTAGCAAGTTCGCGTAGCCTTAAATAGAAAGTTCTCGAAAAAGCCTGGTTCAAGTTACTTCTTGACAAGAGGCGCTGCTGCCGAGCAGAAGCAGTCTGACGTCAGAGTGGCCTAGGGGGGAGGACGGGTCATGCGTGTCAGCTCTAGACCGTGAGCAGCCAGCGAGTTCACGAATCATCAGCGCCAATGGACAGATCGGGACTACAGGCTGAAAATTTTGTTAAGAATTACATCAGAATTGTTCACCCCTGATCGAGCTCGAGACGCTTCGGCACGTCGAGCGGTTTCCGGCGAGGACCAACGTAGCACGACGTTTGCGTTGCACTAGCGACCCGTTAGTTTTTCTTTTTTTGCATGCACGGCTGACTGACAAAGAGTGAATGCAAGCCTCGACATGAGCTTAGGGATATTCAGGCCATCCGCCGTCCTCGTGCTGCTACGAGCGACGGAAGTGCAAAAAGCGGCGGAAGTCCACCTTGCAAGCAGGGTGCGGCGTCTTCCACTCGCGGCGCCGCGTACTGCGAGCTCGGCCACCGCAGGCGCAGCGTTCATAGCTGTGCCGTTCCTCGCCGACGCACGACAAACGAAAGAGAACCATTGAGCCCTGAATGGAGCACGGCCAACGAACTTGCAAGTGAAGCACCGGTAGGCGAAAGTACGCCGATGGCGACGGCACCAAGTACGAATGAAGTGAAGCAGAATGAAGTTCGCCCAAACCTTAAGATAGCAATTCCTAATCCTCAGAGTAGAGAAGTCTAATCAGCAGCCGCGAAGATTTACAGCGGCGGCCTTCAGGCATCCAGCACCGAGCGAACAGCATCTCTCGTAGGGCGCCCAGAGCTGCACTGAACTGCCGACAGCTGCTCAAAGCGTCGCCGGGGGGCACAACTCCTGCCGCCTGCCTGGCGAGAATGCCGGATCCCTTCTGCGGCCATGTGCAAAGCCGAGAACTCTGAGCTGCGAACTATTTATTACATCACCTCCGCTTTTGTGCCACCTAACCGTCGATCGCACAATAGTCGTTTCCTGGCCGCTATAACTCAGGAACTGAAAGAAGACAACTGTGTCTTATCAGCACTAATGATTTAGCCAACAGCAGTAAGGTTTGGTGATTCAACAGCCTCTGCTATACGGCGGCAGAAGATTCTTTGCGGCTTTCGCCCAGCTTCGCTTGCAGTTGACAATAAAGAATCGCTGCACGACTCGAACCTAAGGCCTAGGTTCGGAAGTGCAAGCGCCATATCCAAAGTCTACAAGCACAGACATCCAGAGACTATCCACTCGTCCTATCGACGCGGTGCTAGCGACGGATGCTTATGATCGCATGACTCGCTGGAGGAGCGGTCACCTCAAACACTCGCTCGCATTGCTGCCAATCAGCATCGCCGTCGCGCTCTTCACCAATACGTCACTGGGCCGTGATAGCCCAGGAGGTAAGCTGCTCACTTTTCACGACAGTTGGACGATCCTTTACTTTCAACTGCAAGCGGAACTGAAAGCCAATAAAGCTCTTCTGACGCAATGCAAATGAGGCTGTTAAATCAGCTGAGATTTCCTTTTGCGACACGGGCATGTCTTCGCGCCGTCGTCGTTGTTTTACAGCCGCTACCACTTTAATCAGAACTCATCAGTCCAGAGTGTAGTCCGATTGCATGCGGGCTGGTACCGCTCCTTTCCTCAACCCTGGTGGGGCATCCCCGAGAGGGGCCTGTGCCCAGCTGTAGTCAGCTTCTAATGAGGCGTTGAGACAGGCCGATAACCCGCTGGTGAACAGACGGTGGATTCACCATCGGGGGTCGGCGAAGGGACAGCCAGGGTCGAGGAGGGGAGTCGAGCGAGAGCAGGGGCCGAGGGGAGCCGTGCGCTCTTCGGCTCCGTGCGTTGGTATCAAACTGTCGGTGTTGGGCATCGGCTGGCTCTCCGATGGGCGAACCAAACTACACAGAGGACTCGATTTGTTGGCTTACCATCGTGCGTCAGCCAACTGCCAGTTAGTCCCAGAATTCCCCGGACCTCCTTCGCCGGTTGTTCAGCAGACCGACGCCATTGCTGTACGGGCCGCAGACCATCTCTAGCGGCTACGTACATCATCGCCGCCTGCTCTTTCAGCGCTCGTGCACGAGGACGGCGTCACGTGCAGCTGCAAGGACGAGCAGCTGGATAGGCTCTGATCTTTAGGCAGCAGAGAATGCTTTAATCCTCCGGCATCGTATTTAACACATGCCCTGCTGGCGACGCAGTATCAATCGTCTCCTTACGAATCGCCTTCCGGAGTGACCGGCGGCGCGAGATCATAGTCTTAATCGAGATCGAACTTCGAGTTACACCCGGTTCTTGCAAAGCCATTAAAAATGACAGAAATCCTTCGCTGCTATGGGCATGTACGTTTCTTATTCAGGGCTTCGCCCGTACATACAGAGAAAGCTGCATGCAAAGTCGGCCGCCGGCAATCGCTATAGAGAGATCGGATAAAAGCAACAGTAGATTAATATGGACACACACCTTATATGTACTTTTTTTGCGTGTAGAGCGCGATCAAGCAGCACTCGCATCACGCGCGTGCACTGCCAGGTACTCATTTCTTCCGACAGCCACCCTTCGTGGGTGCGGCCATTGCTGAAGTGTAGCCTTGAACTTGGCTGTCAAGGTTGCCTTGCCCATCAGCGCAGGTGGCTGGTGGGGTGGGAGGAGCTCGCGGACATTTACCACAGCGGACAATGGCCACAGATTCCGGAAGTAGCATACTTCCGTTTCCGAAAAGCTGTCATCTTTGCAGTGCCTGCTGGTGAGAATGGCTATCGGGGCAGTTAACACGGCGGCTTCTCGATGTTCATACAGCAATGTCAGATCTGCTACGGGCATAGTGCTCACTCATAGCAGGCTGTTCAACGCGGTCGCCAGCGTGTTTATTTTTACGTTAAATAAACACGCATTTAGTTATCTTATTAGCTTAGTGTTTAGACTTTTGAGCTCAGTATTTAACGATTGTATATTTAGGCGCTTACGGCTTATGATATACCGGTTAGATTTTTTGTATTTGTTTGTTTGAGTTTCTGGGCTTTGAGTTTAGGTCCTAGGATTTAGGTCCTAGGGTTGAGTATTTCCGTTTGAGAGAGAAACTCCAAGTTGGAAAGCATCGCTAAGAACGCGCCTATTCGCTGGGAGTTCACGACGAATGCTCGACGTTGACGACTCGAGCGTTCTCGAGCGGCGCCGCCGCCGCTGCCGCGCGCGTGCCGCGTCCGAACGAGCGCTTTCCTTCCTGGACGTTCGACGTTGACTTTTATTCACTCGAGAGGACCACCGCCGCCGCCGTAACACGCGCACGAGCGATTCGAAGCGCCCGCGACAGGTGACGCGAGCGCGTTCGAGCCCTGACAGGCCTGTCGTCCGGAAGCTGGAAGCGAGCCTCGAGTCGCACGGAGGCGCCTCCCCGAGCGTGGCGATCGGCGTCGTATCGGTAGCGAAATGACGAATCGGAGGTACGCCGCCCGTTTCGACCGACCGTTTGGTGTGCGGGCCGTCCTACAGGCTGGCGTCTCGAATGTTCTTGATGGCGGTGTTCAGCGAGCGGCTGCCGTAGCCTGCGGTGGCGCGAAAAGCGCACACAGCGAGCCGCATTAGCGCCAAGCCGACAGCTCGCTCGGCCGTCGGTCAGCGGGTGCTCTCGGCGGAGAGCGAAAAGCGGAAGTACGCCCGCCGCTGAAACGGAAGTAGCCTCTCGCTGCTGCTGCTGCTGCTGCTGCTGCTGCTGCTGCGGGCATCGAGCTGCTGCGGCCGCTCACCCTTGATGCCGGCGCCCTGGCAAGCTTTGCAGCTCAGCTGGCAGTACTTGTTCATGAAGTTCGGCACCTTCTGGCACTTGCCAGCCTGCGCCAGGATGACGCACTTGGCGGCAATGTCCTTGCATCCTGCGAGATCGACGGGACGGAAGTGAGCGCCGCCTTCGCTGGCAGCCAGCGTGGCGAGCGCGACCGCGAGGTCGAGGCTGGCGCGAGCGACGGGGCGGAAGTGAGCACCGTCTGCGCACCATTTGGAGAAAGGTCCCGACATTCCCCTTCATCCCCCCCCGGCGCCGAGCAAGCGAACGCCTCGAAGTCTGCGGACGCCGCGCTGTCGCTCACCGGTGGCGGTGGCCGTCCAGTGGGTGACGCGGACAGCCGAGTGCTTCTTGGCCGGCCAGCTTCGGCGGCTGTTCAAATTGCCGCTGAGGATCTGGTAGGAGTACGGTGCGTCGGCCCAGCCGCGCTGAGCGGCCGGCGCCAACGCCGACTGCTGGAGGAGGCGGCGTGTGATGGACGCCGTGGGCTGCTGCTGCCCCACCGTGCCAAAGACGGCAGCGGTCGAGACGCCATGCTGCCACGGCTTGACTCCTACGACTTGGCCGAAGCCGGTGCTGCCAGACTTGCACATTTTGCAGCTCATCATGCACTGCTGCGTGACGACGGGGTAGCTGCACAGGCCGCTCGTGGCCAACGACTGGCACTGCGACAGTGCGTCCGTGCAGGCTGCAGCGAGCGAACGCGGAAGCGAGTGCTTCGTGATGGCGCCATTGGCAGCGGGGGGGGGGAGAGGCGGACGGCATCGGCGGCCTTGACTTTGACCACTGCCCTCGAGGGCGGTGGTAGGAGCGGCTGCAGCGGCGGAGAGGCAGCGGCTGCGACGGAGCGGCGCCGGCTGAGACGCGGGCGGCTGAGCGGCGGCAGCTGCGCAGTCGCCCTCGATGGCGCGCACGTCTGCTTTGACTCACTGTCGTCGTTGAATTGAGACCAGTGGGTGTTCCCATATCCGCCATGAATGAAGGCGGCTGAGACGTAGCTCCCCTGCAACGGCCAAGAGCGAGCGGCGATCGCATCCGGTCGACGCTCGACCTGTGGCGGCCTCGACCTGGACGGCGTGCGTGCGAGCGTCGCTCGCTCGCTCGATCGGCCGAGGGCCGCAGTCGCTCTCCTTCGCCGGAAGCCTGGCTTCAGTCGCTGCGGCCGTCCTCACGGCCGCAGCGAGCGCAGCGGAAGCGAGCGCAGCGGAAGCGAGCGCAGCGGAAGCGAGCGCAACGGAAGCGAGCGCAACGGAAGCGGACGCCGGAAGTGACGCCGGAAGCAGACGCCGCCGCGGCTCACCAGCAGCGCGAGCACGAGCGAGGCGACAGCGGCTGCTCTGGCGGCCATTCCCAGATCTCTTTCGGAGGCTGCGATATCTGCGGCGAGAGAGAAAAATAAAGCCAACGGCGACGTCTCTCGGCGCTGGCCGCTCCGCGAGACGGCGACCATTGCGATGCGACAGGCGGAGAGCCGAAGGGGAGGGGGGTGGTGCGGAGCAGCCGATCGCCGCGAGAGAGCGCTGCCGTCGCTTCTCACTCGCTGGCGGAGCTCGAGGGGCGACGGCCGAAGAGATGCTTAGCAGATCGGGTCCCCGCCTCTCTTATAGGCGCTTATCGGGTGAGCGTCGGGGCGACCCTCCGGCGACGGTGACACCTAGCGATGCGAGCCGCCGTAAACAGGCCTCCGTGTTCTGCGGGCACGCGAGAGGACGCCTCGCGCGTTCTCAAGAGGCGCCAGATCGGAGTGACGACCTCCGGAAGGATGACCTTCGAGGACCTGCTTCGGCGGCGAATAGGGGCTGCCGTCGAAGCGGTTCGCTCGCTGTTGCCAGAGCGCGGCAGAGCCGAGGGTGAGCTGCAGGTGAGTGCGCAAGGTTAGCGAGCTGCAGGTGCAGCTGCTGCCGGTTCGGCCATCGCTCTGCGATCTCTCGAGCTGCTGCCGGTTCCTTTGAACTTCGCAGCGACGGCGACTCGCCGCCGCCTCCTCCGATCTCCGGAAAGGTACTCTCTGCCCTGAGATAGGCTCCGGGTAATGCAGCGAGGCCAAGCGCTTCCGCTCCTCCGGCGTTGAGGATAGCGCATCCGGCAGCTGAGGTTAGACGGGTGGGCGGCGCGCCTCGACAGGCCTCCTAATGTCGACCTCCGACCACTCCAGACGTTTCGCCGAGTGGAGCGCGGTGGAGGAGCGCGGTGGAGGAGCGCGGTGGAGGAGCGCGGTGGAGGAGCGCGGTGGAGGAGCGCGGTGGAGGAGCGCGGTGGAGGAGCGCGGTGGAGGAGCGCGGTGGAGGAGCGCGGTGGAGGAGCGCGGTGGAGGAGCGCGGTGGAGGAGCGCGGTGGAGGAGCGCGGTGGAGGAGCGCGGTGGAGGAGCGCGGTGGAGGAGCGCTCGAAGATCGGGAAGAAGCGAAGGGAGACCGCCGATCCGGCGATCGAGGCCGGGCACTGCAATATGGCGCTTGAAGCACTCTTGGAGCGCGCTTTGGCTAATTGCGCCTTCTTGCAAGCCGCGCGTCCGAGCCTGCGATCGAGCGCACGCGCACGATCCTTCGGAGCTCTTTCCGGCAGCGGCGGCGGCGGCGGCTGCGCGTGAACTCCTTCCGGCTGCCACGAGCTCGCGGGCGAAAAAAGTCGAAAAAGCCACCGACGCCGTCAGCGCGGCCAAGAAAGAAGAGGCGGAATCCTTCCGGTGATGTGCTACTCCGAAGAAGCCAAGCGAAGTCTGGAACGACTTTATAAAGTATATGAAAGAGTGTTGCGTGACGGCGTCTCCAGCGGCGGCTGTTCTAGTGGAAGTCTCTCGGAGACAGCGGGTGCACGTGCTCGGTAAACGAGACTCTGCTTTATTACTCCCAGCGGGCACGTCTGCGGCCATGTGCAAAGCCGAGAGCTCTGAGCTTCGAACTATTTATTGCATCGCTTCCGCTTTCATGCCGCCTAACCATCGATCGCACGTTAGTCGTTTCCTGGCCGTTGTAATTCAGGAACCGCGAATAATAATTTATAGCAAATTTGTGAAGTCCTTATCTTGCTGATCGAGCGAGCCGCCAATTCATTGTTTTCCGCCTGGTGGAGGCAGCGCGCGCGCCACAGGCCGCCGCATACCGCCATGTAGACCGAACGACTGCTTAGAGCGACACCACTTAGAGGGTTAAATGCCTACAGCTTATTTAGATGTGTGCGGTTACCCAGATTACTTTGAATGGCAATAGAGGTTAGCTATGTTTGCACTTCAATACAGTCAAAGAGGGTAATTTAGAATACTCGATGTTGCATAAGTATATACACACACACACACACACACACACACACACACACACACACACACACACACACACACACACACACACACACACACACACACATATATATATATACGTAAGCATAGCTGTACATAAAATATGGGTTGAATGTTAATAATAGCCTGGTGGGATAATAAATCTGATAGGTAGGCTGGAGCCAAAGAACGAAAGGACCTAAAAGTGAGTGACAGAACCTTGAAGTCGATGCGTTGCGTGACTGAGCGCCAGTGCAGATCAGCGAGAAGTGGTATGCCGTGGCAACTGCGACGCTCACGACAGAAACCCTAACTGCCGAGTTTTGCACCAGCTGTCAGCACCTGATTGCACAGGCGCATAGACCAGCAAGCAGTGAGTTACAGATGTCGAAACGGGATGTCACCAATGCATTTCTTGACGGATTTACCATTGCACGTCGATTCATTCCAAGGTCGTAGGCACACTGGCTCTCAACAAGCAACATTTGAAATCCACTATTTTTAGGCCCCGTAATTCTCATGCTCCGGCATGCACCTATTAGAACTACTCGCTAATCAGGCTAGGTAGCTTACCACTCTCCTTTCTGTCTAAACACGTTACGCTATGCCTAAAATCAATCACCAATTCTATTGAGACCATTCCTTTAGCCTTTAGGTGGTGGAGCCCGGTGTTTCTTCGTTTCGGCTGGGAATCAGGCCTAAAGAATTTTTCTGTCGGGGCCGAATGTCCTAATGAAGGAGAAGCTATGTACATAATTAACGAAAAGTTTTAGCGTAAAAGCACTGTTTATTCCACACAAACTCGTGGAGTTAGCTTACTAATGGAAGCATGATTTTACTCACCATTCAATTGCATTTCCCTTTGCAACTAATGTAAAGCGCCTAGAGAGAGATTGAGTTCTCCGAGGACGCTTTATCAAGTGCATTATTATTATTATTATTATATAATTACGGCATAATGCGAATAAGACACAAGTGCTGCTGAATGTGAACTATCATTATAGCACATTTCTTAGTTATTGTTGTATTATATTGTATTGTCTACGCCGCGAATTCACTGAGAGGGACACCCGCGCGTCATACCGCCGCCACCTCTCTCTCTTGCTCTTTGTCTTTCTGTTTTCTCTCTCTCTCTCTTTCACTCTCTTTTCTCTCTCTCTCTCTCTCTCTCTCTCTCTCTCTCTCTCTCTCTTTCTCTCCCTCTTTCTCTCTCTCTCTTTCTCTCTCTCTTTCTCTCTCTCTGTCTTTCTCTCTCTCTCTCTCTCTTTCTCTCTCTTCTCTCTCTCTCTCTCTCTCTCTGTGTCTCTCTCTGTGTCTATCTTTGTGTCTCTCTGTCTCTCTCTCTCCGTCTCTCTTTCTCTCTCTCTCTCTCTCTCTCTCTCTCTCTCTCTCTCTCTCTCTCTCTCTCTCTCTCTCTCTCTCTCTCTCTCTCTCTATCTCTCTCTCTCTATCTCTCTCTCTCTTTCACTCTTTCACTCTCTCTTTCTCTCTCTCTCTCTCTCTCTCGCTCCTTCAGAGGAAACGGGTTTGATAAAGGAAAAGGTGGACCAATAATAGAGCTTCGCAGAGTAAGCGACTCTCAGAGTGATCGAGGGCACCGCAAATGCACATGAATTATTATCATAATTAGTCACGTAGCGAGAGTAAAGCCCTGTGGGCTTTCACCCGCTTGTAGCAAGCGCTGTTCAAGTGATTGCCTTCTGCGTGAATCGAAACACCTTCATGGATTTTGAAGGTGCGAGCGAGCTATAGATAGATTTTAGCAGAGAGCTATTGATTGAGGTGGGCACGGCCTTCGCAACCTTTCGGGCGACGACCCAGCACATCGCCGGCCGGAACTGCATGCCCAGCGTCGACTCAGCCTGTTCGTTCAGCTGCGGATATGAGGGTCTATAAAAAATATATACATATATATATACAAATATATATATATATATATACAAATATATATATATATATGTATATATATATACACAAATATGCTCGGACCTGCCGCTCCGACCACCAGCGAAGCGCCCGCCCGCTCACTACGCTCGTTGGGCGTGGCTCATTGTACTGGGCGAGAGGCGCACGAGTCACCCGCCCCTCGAAATGCCACCGCAGCAGTTGTCTCGTGCAGCTCTCGCGTCCGCGGCGTCTGCTGAGTTCGCTTGCCGATGCGCACGCGTGCGCTCGGCGGCGGCGGCGGCTCTGCTGGGCTTGTCATTCGCTGCTGCTGAGCGGCAGCGTTTATTTCACTGCGTTTGTGGTTTATTCGTTGCGTTTATTTATTGCATTCGACCGAGACAGCTCGGCGTGCTCACAATCAGCCTGCGACCGACCGACCGACGGACCGCGCGCCGCCTCTTCGCACACGCGGAAGTGGCGAGCCAAGACGAGGCTGCCGCGAGATCAGCGTCTACCATCCAGAAAATGCGTGGCTCGCCGCCGGGTCGCGTCCGGTACGCGCGTGACGAGCGAGGCTCCGGCAGCAGTCTGTGGCTACAGGCTGGCGTTCTTCATCTTCTTGATGTTCTTGATGGCGGTGTTCAGCGTGCGGCTGCTGTAGCCTGCGGCGGCGCGAAAAGCGCACACAGCGAGCCGCTTTAGAGCGCGACGGCGGCGGCGGAGCAGGCCGCCGACAGCTCGCTCGACGGTCGGTCAGCGGGCGCTTTCTGCGGAAAGCGAAAGTAGGCCCTCTGAAGCGGAAGTAGCCTCGCGCTGCTGCTGCTGCTGCTGCGGCCGCTCACCCTTGATGCCGGCGCCCTGGCAAGCTTTGCAGCTCAGCTGGCAGTACTTGTTCATGAAGTTCGGCACCTTCTGGCACTTTCCGGCCTGCGCCAGGATGACGCACTTGGCGGCAATGTCCTTGCATCCTGCGAGATAGATGGGACGGAAGTGAGCGCCGCCTTCGCTGGCAGCCAGCGTGGCGAGCGCGACCGCGAGGTCGAGGCTGGCGCGAGCGACGACCGACCGACCGACCGATATCGCGCGTGCGCGAGCCAAAGTGCCGCCGATTCCTGACGCAGGGCCGCCGTGGCAGAGCGCGCGCGCGCGACTTCGGTCGGCGACCGAGCTCGCATGCGCCTACCGACGGCGGCGTTGGTCGCCCACGAGGCAGCGCCGAAGCTGCGGAAAGCCATCGGGTGCACGGCCGTCCTGCCGCCGCGGCGGCCGCCGCTCAGACCGCCGAAGGAAATCGCGGAGTAGGGCTTGACGGCGAAGCCGAGATGAGCGTACGGTGCCGCCGACAGTTGGAGGCGGCGCGAGATGGACGCCGACGGCATCAGCGAGAACAGGCCGCGCTCGATGGCCGCCGCGTTTCGGCGGATCGGCTTGACGTAGGGCGAGCCGCCGTGCTTCCACGGCACCGCCGCGGCGTGCTGCCGCTGCTTGAGGCCTGCGAGGACGCCGAGGCGGCGGTGGTAGCCGGTCGCGTGCGCACGCGGAAGCCTCTCGCAGCAGCGCTCAGCGCACGTGGCGTGTGGAGCTTGGCGATCGGATCGGATCATGCCGCGCATGCCGCTAGAGCGGCCCGAGAACGGTCGTCCAAGCTGCCGCAAGCTGTCCTGCTACTCACTGTCCACGGCGAATCGGGAGAAGCGATGGCGCTGGTGCAGGCCGGGAATGAATGCAGCCGAGGCGACGTAGCCCTACAGCGCCAAAGCTCGCTCGACCGACCAGCAGCAGCGAGCGCAGCACGAGCGAGAGAGAGATACCGAGATATACCGAGAGATACCGAGATATAGACGGAGAGAGACACCGGCAGCAGCGGCAGCTCGCGCTGCCGCTGCTGTCGCCACACCCGCATTCGAGCGAGCGTACCCGACACCGACGGACGAGCGGCGCTCGTGCGACGCGGCGAAGGATCTCGCTGGGCGCGCGAGCGCGAGCGTGCAAGCCGCTCACCAGAACGAGCATCAGAGCGGCGTATCGGGCGACCATTTTCGGAGACTTCCTTCGGTCGATGGCTACGATGTCTACAGCAGAGAAAGTAAGCGACCGACGACGTCGCTCGGCGCGCGTCGACGGTTGTGACGGCGCGAAGCGGCCGCGGTGCAGCAGCGGCGGGCGCAGAGTCCGCGCGGCGGCGGCGGCGGCGGCGGCGGCGGCGGCGGCGGCGGCGGCGGCGGCGGCGGCGGAGCCCTCGCTCTCCTCCCGCCCGCTCTCTCGCTCGCCGGCCTGCTCCGCAGTGAGTGCTGCAGCGGCGCGCGAGTCTCACTGGTCGGCTTGAGCTTGGCCCGCTGATACTCTGCAGAGCGCACCGCGGCCCTCTTTATAGGCGCCGCCGCCGCCGCCGCGGCGCCCTGCGAGGCCCGTTGCGGTAAACAGGCCGCCATGTTCCGTAGGACACCGCGCGGACGCGCCGCCAGCAAGGTCCCGCCGCCGTTCTGTTGCCGGGAGGCCGATCCCAAGCGGGTGGACCGAGCGGGCGATGGGCTGCCGCCGCAGAGAGCTCTCTGCGCCGGCGGCGGCTCCGGCCGCTACGGCCCTTCGTCGTCGTCTTCCAGTTGGAGGCGAGCGGCGACAGATGAGTCGAGGGTGGAGGCGACGCGGCGGCGCCGGACGTCCGTCTCGTAGTCCGATCGCGCCGCCCTTTATCGGGCCAGACAGTTGCGACAGTTCGGCGAAGGGCGAACGAACGGGACGATGTCGTCGATGTCGTCTGCTCGCGCGAGGCGGACGATGTCGTCCGAACGAACGGGACGATGTCGTCTGCTCGCGCGAGGCGTCCCAGCGGCGCCAGGTCGTGAAGTCGTGGCGGTTTGTCGATTGGGCCGTCCGCTGGCCTGCGCGACGACGCCAGCCGCTCGGAGTTTGCCTACTCTCAAGTCTCTCAGCTCCCTGTCGGCGCTCGAGAAACGGGGACGTCGCTCACCTGTCGCTCCGCCTGTCCGTCTCCATTTTCCTGTCTGCACACTATCTGCGAGCTTCTCTCTCTCTCTCTCTCTCTCTCTCTCTCTCTCTCTCTCTCTCTCTCTCTCTCTCTCTCTCTCTCTCTCTCTCTCTCTCTCTCTCTCTCTCTCTCTCTCTCTCTCTCTCTCTCTCTCTCTCTCTCTCTGTGTGTCTCTCTCTCCCCTCTCTCTCTCTCTCCCCTCTCTCTCTCTCTCGTTTTTCTCTCTCTCTCGTTTTTTCTCTCTCTCTCTCTCTCTCTCTCTCACTCTCTACAGACCCAAACCAGATTTCGTCCGACGTCGCCTAAGTCGTCCGTACTTGCAGCGCCGGGCCGCCGCAGCGCCGGGCCGCAGACGTCGTTTTTTGCGTCGTTTCGAGCGTTTCCTCGATCGACGCCTTCGTTCGCTGCGCGTCCTGCTCGACGTCTCGCCGCTCGCGCTTTATCTACTGCGCACGACCGCACGTCCGCCGCTAGCGACCGCTTGCGGCTCCCCAGTCGCTCTATCCTACGCGCCACGCGACGTTTGTCCCGGGCGTCACGTGACGTCTATTCTTCGCGTCGCGCGATGTATATCCTGGGCGTCGCGAGCAACTCGAGTCTCCGTCTCTTTTCTTCGCCTTGCAGCCTTCAACTTGCCTTCACCTTCGACTTTCAACTTTCGCGATGCATCTTCAGCGCGTCGTTAGCTCTGTCTTCGGGCAATGCGCTTGCGTTTCCTTTCCGAGAAAGAGAAGTGAGAGATATACATAGATACAGAAAGATAAATAGATAAATAGAGAGAGCAGAGAGATTGCGAGAAAGAGAAAGAGAGTGAGAGAGAAAGAAAAATAGAAAGAGATAGAGCGAGAGATGGATAGATAGATAAATAGAGATAGAGAGATAGAGAGAGAGAGAGAGAGAGAGAGAGAGAGAGAGAGAGAGAGAGAGAGAGAGAGAGAGAGAGAGAGAGAGAGAGAGAGATGGATAGATAGATAAATAGAGATAGAGATGGAGAGAGAGATAAATAAATAAATAAATAAATAAATAAATATATATATATATATATATATATAGATATATATATATATATATATATATATATATATATATATATATATATATATATATATAGAGAGAGAGAGAGAGAGAGAGAGAGAGAGAGAGGGAGAGAGAGAGAGAGAAATAGAAAGAGATAGAGCGAGAGATGGGTAGATAGATAAATAGAGATAGAGAGAGCTTTCGGCGGAGCTTTGCCGCCGACGTCCGACTTCGCCGAGCGACGCCTCCACGAACTGTGATCTAAGCCGTCTACGCGCAATCGCCGCGCCTCTCGCCGACAGATGCGGCGCCAATCCGTTCGGCTAAGGGCCGCTCACCGGGGCCGCGAGCGGCCCTTAGTAAGGTTAACCACTTCCGCCGCTCACCGGGCAGCTCACCGCTCGGTGGCGCTCCACAACCGCCGCGCTCGAGCGCGCGGGCAGCCAGCGCCGGCCGAGCGGCGAAAGTGCGTGCGGGTACTCGCTTCCGCCTGAGCTCGCTTCCACGCCGTACAGGCGGAAGTGCGTTCGCGTACTAGCCGCAGCGCTGCTCGGACACCGCTGCGAGTCCGGCAGGCGGCGCTGCGAGCTCGTATGTTGAGCGCACGACAAGACCCGCGCGGCCGCGCTCGGCCGCAGGTGCAGCAAGTGCGACGTCTAGAATGCCGACGCGTCCCGTTCTCGCAGTCGCCCGGAGATTAGATCGCCGATGCCGCCGACCAATTTTCTCAGCTTCTCCGCCTCCTCCTCGCAGCAAGCGCCAAGCGCGCGCGTCGCCGCAGCTGACGAGCTGACGAGGATCGGGCTTTTTCGGACGCGCGCGAGCGCACGCAGTGCCGCGACCGTACGCCCACGCCCCCAGGTAAGGAAATTGTTATCGGTCTCTGAGTCCTCCCGCCCCCGTAAACGCAAAACCTACGGGACGCACGCAAGTGTCCTGGTCTTTCGACGCGCGATTCGGATCCGCGCGATCGGAGGCGGAGGCCACCGCCGCTTCTGGAAAGGCTCGGACTTCGCTCCTCCCTGATTCAATCCGGGCCTGGCTAAACCGTTACCGCGTAACATGCCAGCGCGACTGTCGCCTAGAGCGTGCACTTTCGTCGCGCTCTACGAAGACCGGCGTACTTGAGCCAGTTTTTGTCCAAAATGGCGTTCGCTTTCGGTCGCCGGAAGTTCGGCCGCTCTACCGCGGATGCACGCACGCCGCTAACCGCAGTCCCGTATCTACCTACGGATCTTTGTAAAAAGAAAATCTCCCAGGTTCTCCCAAGGCTCGGGCCAGCTTGCAGAATCGTCAGTCGATCGAGCCGTGAGTCAGCGCCTTCGAGCAGCAGCAGGCTCCGGAACCTGCGGTCTTTGCTGTACCGTCCGCGCGGATGCGAGTCATCCATGTGGCTCGTCGCGTCGAGCGGCGCATCGCTCGTAGTCCTCGAACGCTGGCGGAGCGAGTGCCCACGAAGCGCGCGCGGCGGCGAACCGCTGCTGGTTCGCAGGAGAGAGAGAGAGAGCGAGAGAGAGAGAGAGAGAGAGAGAGAGAGAGAGAGAGAGAGAGAGAGAGAGAGAGAGAATGAGAGAGAATGAGAGAGCAAAAAAATAATACTATTCACTCGCGCGGCTACTACGGCTTGACCCCTGGGTCAAGCCGCAGAGATGCGCACGCAGGCGCGGCGCTGCGGGCGGAGCGCGACGACGGCTGGTCCGTCGATAGCTCGGCCGGTAGCTCGACGACGAGCGGGCGACGACATTAAGTGACGCTGCAAGACAAGCCATCGCTCGGCACGGCCTTCGGAGAGAGCTCAAAGTCAGACGCTATGACATTTCGGGTTCCTAACGACGATAACTCGAGAGTCGCTGACGACGACGCGGTCACTGGCAACTACTGTCTTTATCTGACCGGTGTAGCGTGCTGGCCAGCTGACTAGGGTACTGACGCTATTAAAGTACTGAAATTTACTTTGAAAATTCGCGCGCTACTTGCGTCTTAACAGTGCGCGAGATAATTACTACGTGCGGCCCACGGCTGGGAGCTTGCGCCGAAGGCGAGGGCACTCATTTGCCTTGTGCCCCGGTAATAGCGGAGCTACGACGGAGCGATATCGCAGCCTTTCGCGTTTGAGGTAAGCGCTGCCAGCCCAGGGTTGCACTTCGCGTTCAGCAACGTCATCAACCTGAGATGTAGATCCCTTAGCCGACTTGCAGCGTAAGGTACTGTCGGTTTCCGGGTCTTGTATCCCGTAATAGGCCAGCTAACCAATAAGTTGACGCACGTCTATAAGTGGTGACGTCGATCCTGCTAGGGCCACTGCTACCCATAGAAATAGGAAAAACGGCTATCTTACTGACTCAGAGGCGTACACGAATTATAACTCAAGCGACTTTATTCATATTCAAAGTAGCATTCGGAGATACCATTTGGGTTTAGCATTTTCAGTGTGGAATTGAGGGCATAGGGTTCAGCGTTAAAAGGGATTTCAGGGTTCGCGGTCAAGGTCAGAGTAGAACTCGGACCGTTTGGACTTTCGACGACGCTTTTCCATGCTAACTCGATGCCACATTCTACCTATATCTAGACCGCCCTTCGATGGGAGTCGGGCTGCGGGTCCCCTAGACCTCAAAAGTCTCCAAACCGGAAGCGGCGTGCTTCTCCGCGGCGGCGACGTAATAATTGTAATCGCCGCTATTTTAAAATCAAGCTTCGGCTGCTAGATAATGCGGGAGCTAGGTTTTTGTGCCAAGTTGCGAGCCCCTTTTAAATTCGGGCAACGAGAGCTCGAGGGCCGCGCTGGCTGTGGTGCGCAGCAGCGCGGCCGCCACGTTGTGTCACCGGCGGGCCGACGGAATGTTGCAATGCCCGGCGACTGTGCACGCGGCAGCTCGGCCGCTGACTTTGAAGCAATTGATGACCACTTGTGCAACGGCCTCCGTAAGCCTGTGCTTATGAGTGGGGCGCTGTTAAATTACGCAAAGCGACTTGTGCGCGAATTGTTGCAAGCGTAAGGCGAGAACCTCGTCGTAAAGTCACTCGATTTCGGCCGCTTCGCGGCGGTCTGCCGCGCAGCGGCGGCGGGTCGTAGCGTCGAGGCCTAGCTAGTGGCTAAAAGCCAGCAAGGAATCTGCCTCAAGGAATCTGCCTGCCTGCCGAGCACAGGCAACAGAAAGGTTTTCGCTTTCACCGCTTCGAAGTTTGCCGTCGACACGGCAGCTCTGCTCTCGCGATTTCGTGCAGCGGCTTCGCGGTCGCCGCTCGGCGCGCCGTGAAGAGCGACGCCAGGCGCACCGCTACCGGAACTAGCGGGAGGGCTATAGCGCCGACGCGAGCGCCATTGTTACGGCGACCGACGCTCGGATCCAGGGCCCCGGAAGCGCTGGCGACCGTCGTCCTCGGCCTGAAAATTGATGGCACTCGCGGCGGCGGCGGCGGCGGCGGCGGTTCGGTCTCACCTCGAGAGCCTCATCCTCGACTGCTCCTGCTTTTCCTCCTGCCTCGGCGCGACGGAGCGCGACGGAGCCGCGTCGTCGTCGCGCGCTGGCAGCGGATAAGACGGCGACAGCGGCTCCGTCGCTGCGAGCCGAGCAGTAGTGGTTCGGGTGGGCTCCTGCTGCTGCCGATGCTGCTGCTGCTGCTGCCGACGTTGCTGCTGCTGCTGCTGCTGCTGCCAGCGCTGAGGGCGCTCCACGCTCTTCGTTCGAGACGGAGCGCCTTCGAGCGTGCGTACGCCCCGCCCCCTGCTTGTACGAGAGCTGGCGCTTGCTTAGGAGCTGACTCGGCGAACGAATGGTTCTGTTCGACTTTAGGCCTCGGCCAGTTTCTCGGTGCCATTCGGCTTGAGCAGGTCGGCCCGTGTACTGTACTTCGAGTCGAAGCACAGTCTACCCACCCCATCCCCATTGCGGAGGTCTCGCGTTAAGGCCAAGTCAATTTAATATCAGCAGTATTAATGATATTAATAATAACTTGCACAGCACCGTAAAAGAAAGACGCCGTTTCCTAGGCGCTTTGCATATGCTGAACACAAAGCATGCCTTCTAATTGATGGCATTATTAATTAGATGTACAATTTCAGTACACGTAAGCACAGAACAAATTGAATGGACGGATGATGGATGCGGGTGGTTTGAATTTTTTCGTCTTCCTTCTGGGTTTCTTCAGTTCACGAGATGTCTGCAAGTAGTGAGGTCTATTCTTTGGGAGCCTGGGAACGAAGGCTCTAATGTCTCTAAATGATTTGAAACTGTTCACAGATCGCGATAAGTGATTTGAGTAATAGGAGGCGATGGCACGGCGCCTGGCCTCACAGGAAAGTATTCTGTGCAGTTTGGCAGGTTCAGTAGAATCAATTGACATAAAATTGGGTGTTGCTTAATGGGGTCAGCCACTTAAGGTCGGCAAGGTCGTAGGGTAATGTGGAAGCTGCAACGTTCCCTTTGCAGCAAATGTAAAGCGCCTAGAAAGAGATTAAGTCCTCTGATGGCGCTTTTATCAAGTGCATTATTATTATTATTATTAACGTTCAAGGTAGGTGAGTCTAGCTGCAGAGGTTAGTAATAATAATAATGACAACAGATTTGTCATGGCACCCCCAGAGAACTCAATCTCTTTCTAGGCACTTTACATTCTTCCAATACCTGTAAGCTGCTTACTGCACTGGCCGGAAGAACTGCGGGTAGCGAGTTACAAAGTCTAGACTCACAAGTGTCGTCACCTTGTCCTTTGTATCAGCAACCTTGGCTGCGGTCTATCTATATCTTATAAGCAAGGCCGAATTCGAACAATGTTACATAGGTGAATAAAGTCAGGAGATGAGCAATCGGTGACGTTTGGCATATATTGTATGTCCTTTTACTGAGACACAAACATTCTACAGTGATACATTCTTCACGTACAGGATTACTAAGAGGAGTTTTGTAGCCTTTGTAAAGCACCTATTTCCCACTTTTTGCATGTGCAATTAATTGCCGAGCTGGTTTGGTCCAGCGGTTAAGGTGCTCGCCCCCGACCACAGTCTGGCTGAGGTCGTGGGCTGGAGCCCGGAGGCTTATGTGAAGCGCCTGAATAGAGATTAAGTTCTCTTGGGGTGCTATACAAATGAATTATATATATATATATATATAATGTTCTATATGTGCACATTCTTGATCAACGACCCCAATTGCGTCATTCGTGATTGCTTGAGCAGCGTTTTTTTGGAGCTCCGAAATGTTTTCGGCATCACGTAGATAGCACATGCATACTGGCTACCCGAGGTCTGTGTAAATGTAAAGCGCCTAGAGAGAGATTAAGTTTTCTGAGGGCGCTTTATCAAGTGAATTATTATTATTATTATTATTAATGCCAATAACTTCAGTTGAGGACACATTGTGCTGGTGAGCCGTAATGGCACACTAGGTAAGGCTGTTGCTTTTCACGACCAAGGTCCCGAGGTCGTGGGTTCGATTCCTGCATCGGTGAGCGATCCTTTGCCGCTGCAAGTGGTGGCGATAGCCGTAAGGGCTCTTCCGTCTCAATACAAATGAGGCTGCTTAATCAGCTAGTACCTATTTTATTTTTACTTACGAATGTGCCACGGAACATCAGCTAGGGTGCTAAGTGCAGATCTAGGAAAGCTGCTAAGTGCAGCTCGCCCACAGCGGCCTTTGCCTTAAGTCGGAGTCCAGCTGAAAAGAAGGCAGCGATGGCCTAGTAAGATCATCCAACGTAGGCTACGAGGGCCTACTCAAGTCAGAGTCCAGCTCGCGAAGTTTGAAGATGTCGGTAAACATCAGAGCTGCACTAGGTGAGCGCGATGGGCTGAAGGTGGCCACAAAAAATCAACGTCGTCGGAATGCAAGGTATTTTGGAAGCGAAACAGTAGATCTGGGAAAGGTAGCTGCGAGAGATAACGTAATTAGCGAACCAAGTCGGCGATGGCCATGACAAAATAGTGGGGCGGTTGTGACAGTTGGAGTATTGCGACTTCGGCGATTTCCATGAACATTTCTCTGGCAATTGATGGCAAATGTTAAGAAGGAAATGCAAAAGAAAATGGTGAAAACGTCTCGCTGAACTGTCCAATGCCAACTTGCCGTAAAGGGCTACTTTTGCCCGTTGACCTCAGGATGATTATTGCTACGCTAGGCATAAATTTAGGTCCTGCATGTGCATATATATGCACTGTATGTCTGGTATGTATGCCATATGTGCAATGTACCTATGCCTTAATATACAGCTACGTAGAATACACACACACACACACACACACACACACACACACACACACACACACACACACACACACACACACATATATATATATATATATATATATATATATAGAGAGAGAGAGAGAGAGAGAGATAGATGCGTGTACTTGTGTGTGTATGTTCGCGAGTGTGTGTTCATGTGCTTATGTTTGCGTGTGTGCTCGCGTGTGTGCTCGCGTGCGCGCTAGCGTGTGTGTGTGCGTGTGTGTGTGTGTGAAGGTGTTCTTGTGCATATATATTTCTGCTCACTCTCAAATATGCCAGGAGTTAAGACTTTCCATTCATTTAATCGTCTGACATTGAGCTCTTTTGGAGATGAACAGTGTAACTCTATCTTTTCAAATATCAATTAGATGTCTATGCTACGGCTTATAAAATAATAAAATAAAAAATGAGTGCTAATAATAATATAATGAGTTGATGAGCTCTCTCAAAAGCCCAAGTGAAATGCCTACAAGAGGATTCATTCTCTCAGGGCATTATAAAGATGGTTTATTATTATTATATTAGTACGCCCACTGCCGCCACCATAAAACAGCCTCCTCTGAGTCTGAGTCGGTTTGGTACTCATTATATTGGTAGGCGAGAGGTCAGACCAGAAATGCTTGGAGCTGAACCAGCAAGTAACCCCAGCCCCGCCCCCGTAATTTCTCATTGTTGCCCACAAGCTATTGAGCGGTAAGCGATTGTCTAGCTGGTTCGGTCCAGCGGTAAAGGTGCTCGCCCCGACTAAGGTCTTGGTAAAGTCGTGGACTCGAGCCCCGGGGCATATGTGAAGCACCTGAATAGATATTAAGTTCTATTGGGGCGCTATACAAATGATTTATATTTATACTTATTCCAAGGATTTTCCGTTGCAAAGACCAGCTCCATTCCCAACGGCTTCCGCGATGGATGCCCACGCAAGTTGGCGGTGCCGGTCTAATCGCTTACAATTCCGGCGAATCCTAGTTTCTGACGGATACAGGAAGTCGATTTGCTCATTGGCAGAGCGAGACTGTCAACTGTCAGAAGCGCCTGTCAGAAGCGAAAGAGAAGCTCGGGGTGTCATGGCAACAACCTCGGCGCCGAGATTATTGCCATGACGTTCTCGTATGGCATTCCGCTTCATCAAACCCCCAAAAAATTATATCCGGAACTTATTCCATTTAATTCGCCGGAAGATCCGTCGTCGGCTGCGATAGACGGAGCGTTGGCATGCAAGCCTGATGCACAGCTACTGGCACCTGACGGTTGTGCGGTCACCTTGAACTATATACAGTCACCTACATGCAGTCACCCACATGCAGTCGCGGCCGCCTGTATACATATACGCCTATATACGCCTGTATAGTGTCCCTCGTCACTTCCCACTTCGACTTTCGCGAGACTTCATTCTATCGTGGTTTTTCAAATATGTCCATTAAAAAATTGATCGAGATAAGGGAAACATGATACAGCATCCGCTCGGTTGTCTGAGTCAATGTCGATTCCAACAGCACGTGTGTATGTGTGTGTGTAATTAAATGTAGAATAATAATGAGATATTTGTAATGTCTAATATGTACTATTTTCTTTAATCTTGTCTTGTCAAATATATTGGGTAACACGCGTGTAATGGTGACTAAAGGGGTGTTATGGCATGTCCAGATGGCTCTAATAACGTTAAAATCCGTATTTAGATGGCCATGAACAGGTTTCCTACGATCCAACTACGGATATATTTGATTTATAAAAAAGCATCCTACTTTTGAGGAAATTCACTTATCTCGTTAGAGTCTAGAACTGACTAACCGTGATAAATGAGGGACGACTGTATAGCAATTGCTGCTGATTCGTGCTGAGGCGTGCTACACCGATCTAGCTAGGTTGGTTAGCTGTGATGGCACACTAGGAAAAGTGGTTGCTTTTCAAGACCTCGGTCCCGAGGTTGTATGTTCGAATCCTGAGCTGGGCAATCATTTGTTGCCACTGCAAGCGTAGGTGGTGATAGCCGCAAAGGCTCGTCTATCGCTATACGAGAGAGGCTGCTAAATCAGCAAGTATTTTCTTTAGATTACGAATAGAGCAGCTTGTGTTTAGCCAGCGAGTATCGACCTGGGTCGAAACGTCGATGCACATCCCGCGTTTTCTGCGAGCACACAGTTTTCACCACGTTTTCGCGCTCAATCTTGCCACGGTCTCGCTTCGCTATTCCTTCCTTCTTGTAGGAAGCTTACGCTGCTGTTCGGTTTGCCTTCCGTCTTTCTTTGCTCAATCCGCAAAGTGATTGTAGAGCAATTGTTTTCATTAGGAAGGCAGAAGAAGGCCCTCCTCACGTAAGCAGGCCTCATAGTGAATTCAGACGTCTCTACCCATAATTGCCGAGATGGCCGGAAGCCGCATCGTTATCCGATTCCTGTAGGAAGAGCTTGTAGCTTCTTCCCACAAGCAAGGACTTCGCCGAATGCATCGATGACTTGGCACCGGTCATGTGCACCAGGTCTTTTATAGTCACGAAGAAGGCGTGCTCTAGACACTGCCTATGCTTGGTCGTTTGTTGTTGTTTTGTGTGGCCTCCATCGGCGTTGCCTCTGTTTGTCCTGGCCAAGCAGTAGCGTAGCCGTAGCTCAGCTCTCCCGCCTCCGTCCCCGATCTCACGTCACGTGTCTTGGACCGTCCCGCCTCCCCTTCGAGGCGACTCAGTAGGCCAAAGTAGTTCGGCGCACGAGCCGAAGGCCGAATCGAGGCGGACCGCGAGTAAAGGCGACTAGGTGCACGTCCGCCGCCCGCGGGTGCCGAGGCCTCAGTTCCCTGCGGCGCAGACGCTCGCTCGATTCGCAGGCGCATCGTCCCGATTCGAGCCGTCGGCTGTTCGTGGCCTTGGAGTCGAGCGCGCGTCCACTCGCTGGCAGCCGCTACTGGCTGCCTTCGTCGCATCTTGCGTCCGGGTGACGAAAAATGTCACGGGTCGGGCGACCGGAACGTCTGGCGTCGGGAGAGACGTTGGCCAAGTGTGACGTTCGCATTACGTCGTAATTCGCCGAAGTCTTGGCTTCGCGATGCTTGGGTTGTCGGCAAACGATCCGGTTGAGCGGCCGGTTTAGAGTCGGCCGGTTTAGAGTCGGCCGGCGGCAGTCGGTGAAGGTTGGCCGGTCGTGGCCTGTGTGACCTCGAAAACTCTCGCCGGCCGGCATCCAGCAACACAGCGTCATGTCGCCACCTCTATCATTGCATCTGACTTCGACGGTACTACCCAGAAGGCGCTACCACCCGGAAGGCGATACTATCAGGCTAGAGGGGGTCCTACCCGGACAGAAGAAACCAAGACTGGCGAAGGCCGAGCAACAGTGGATTTCGGTACAGGCGTCCGGCGCCAAAGCTCATTTGCATAAGTTCGCGTTCTCGCAGTGACATGAAATTTTGTGGACAGATAAATTCGAACGTTTACTAAAATATCAGCGAAAATTTTGAGCTAGGCAAGGCTCATCGTCTGGTCGTTGCTAGCCTAAATAGAGTGGATTGCTGTGGATTGCGGTGGATTGTGTTAATTCGTCGAACCCAGCGGCAGCCGTCGATAACTTTCCACCTGACCTACTGCTAGTTAATTCGCCAGCTGTCTGGGGAGGGGAAAGCCCCTCGCGAAGCCTGAGGGTTTAATTACATACATTCTTAAAGACTCTGAGCAGGATGGCGCCAGACGAAACTTCAGCAGCTTTGGTCTCGGCGGTTAACCGAACACCCGGCTGCCGCCCCATCCGCCCAAACTTTTGTCCCCGGACGAAACGACCGTGATCCGATCCTTCGTGAGCGGTGGTGTTTCAGCGGCTTATCAGGCTCCTCGGTGGCTGCCTTTAGCATGCCTTCGTGCCGTTCGGCCAGCGTGTGATAAAAAACAGCCCACAAGAGACGCGGTAGAATCAGTTAGATGGGGCTTAGTGGTAATAATAGTAAGACATTTGCACAGTCCCCTAAGAGAGCTAAATCTCTGTATAGACACCTTACATATTCTTTAAGTAAATCATGTCAGTTGTTTCGTGATAGAATGCGCCGCGGCAGTATGCATAAACACACAGAGGACACATCGCTCTGATCCAGCAAATTCTTCGAGGAACAGGTGGGTTTCTAGCCTTTTTTGTATGCGTTCTCAACTCAGCGTTTTATTGTAAGGAATGCTTGCCATCGCGCTTCGCTGCATTTCTGCGCATAAATTTTGCAAATAAGGATGGGTTCGCATATATTTCTCGAGGGTTACTCTGTGCTGTGAATGGGGGCACCCCAAACACGGGAGAGGGGGAGGGCCCAGCCGGCGCTGCCTCAAAGATGCGTCGGACTTGAAATTTGATCGGCATCTACCAAATTACACATGTGCATACACTGTGCATGCAAATATACGACCGGAAACTAACACAGCCTTTCAGAGCGAGCTTCCTTTTACAGGAGCGGGTCTCTGCAGACGCCATATTGGATCATAGATATATCAGGTCAAACCCAGTGGAACGGACGTCGGCGCCAGGCATGCTGGGGAGATGTCCGGTGGAGCACGCGCATGCGCAGCGTATTTCCACCGTGTGGGCCGCATATGGCGACATGTGCCTCGTGTACTCGTTCCTCTTCGTCACCGTTATGCAGTGAGATAGAGACGACAGTCTAGCGGCTGCTATTCGGAGGGCTCGCCCCGTCCGTTTTGCTTCCATCGAGGCGTCGGTAACGCACGGAGGAAGTCGTCGGAAATCGTTTCGTCCGCCGCCCTGCCAGGCAGCGCCGTGCAGCGGTGTTTAAAGCTTCTCCCGCACCGATAGATCGGCGAGCCGTCGTCGTCGTCATAGTAGCCGCGGGACCGGTGAGGGTTTTCGGAATTGCATTTTTCGAATTTACCGTCGTCTTCGCCGTCGGGCCGCTTTTCGAAACCGGAATCCGTCGACGGGTCGGCCGGCCGGCACTGCGCACGTGTGCCACCCCCTGCGGGTCTTAGCTAGGCCTTTGTTCCGTTAAGCGCCGCCTCGTCTGCGCAGGCTCGGAAAAGTTGGACCAGGTCTGAAGCTTGCAGGTTTAGCGCAGCTTTTGCACCCGGTCGTCGCCGAACAACGTACGGCGGCGGTGCAGCTCTGCACCCTTATCTTTGACAATATGGCTTCCGCGGATGTGGCGGCTCAGCCGCCGGAGCTCGTTCCGCTCGACAAGGCGTCGGCCTCTGCCGCCGCACCGTCCGCGGCCGGAGCGAGTTCGGCGCTCGCCGGCGACAGCCCGCCGCCCTCGCTCGCCAAATCGGAGCAGAAGGGTACCGACAAGGCAGCAGCCGACGAATCAGGCGATGCCAGGAAGCCGCCGGGTCCGAAGAAGTTTGACAACGTCAATTACGTAGAGGCGCCGCTGCCAAAAACGAATCCGTGGACGAAGGGCACCGCTAGCCAGCAGCAGCACGTGCCGAGGGCAGCTCCGAAGGACAGATCGGGTGAGCTACCAGTCGCTACACTGCGTTCTGTGTGGATTCGCCTTTTCTGCTGTCAGCAGCTGAACCAAGAGCTGTTTGTCAATCCATTTTAGATCCGCTTAAAAAGCCACCCCCCCATTTATGTGGTAGCTGCTGATCCAGTTGTTCGCCAGCTCCTGCCACCTCGGCTCCCCCCATAGGTTCTTCCTTGAACTACCGAAACCCCTTCGCCTTCAGTCATTAACTGTTTGCATCAGTCGTTAAGGGGGGGGTACCATGCGATTGTTAGCGCTCCGAGCGTGACAGCAGTTGGCAACACGGAGGTCTGTTCCACTTTCCTTCCCGATCCACCCTTTTCCTTGACGTCGCGACGACATGCCCCTTCGGTTATTCCGTGGCCAACCACTGCATTGTCCGGCCGCCCAAGTACCCACTGTTCTGTTGCTTGATTCGTCTCCAGTCAGTTCTTGGCATCGCATTCTATATACGGCTGCGCTTGCTATAAAGTTCGGTTGTCGAAACCGTTTGCTGGACCGTCGTCGCGGCCCCGTCCAACCCAGTGTGAAATGATAACAGTAGTAATGACGTTTGTATTGCACTTATAGCTCTGGAATGGAAGGAAATTGAGTTATTAGGGATAACTTGCACATTTGCAGCGTGCATGCAAACACACAAAAGGACGACACACACACACCAAACGCCGTGAGAAGTGGGTGGTTTTTTTTAGCTTGTCTTTTTCCTTTTACTATCGTCTGATCAGGACATGTGCAAAGCGAGTCCCAGGCTTTGGGAGTACGAACTCAACTAACGAACTGAAGGCACGGTCTCTAATAAAGAATCTCGAGTTTAGATAGATGCCCAGCTAAACGATAAGAGTCGGTAGAGCAGGCGAATAAATCGTGACTAGGATTACTATTATTACTGCTTCTGCCGCTTGTTCCCCGCAGTTCTGTGAGAAGCTGCCTCGACCGTAATCACGTGGCATGAAAAAGCCAGCAACTATTCTGAGCACCTCCCCTGCCGCCAATGTGCTCTCTCGTCAAAGTTTTGCTTGCTGGTGGCATCGCTTGGCAGGTGGCACTGCTGCTGCTCCTGCCTCTGGTTTTACCCGGGGGTTCATTTGCCTCATCCTCCTCCCAACACTGCCGTGCTGCCCGTTTGTCAGTGTGGATGGATGCTGATGACGGCGGCCTATGTTTTCAGAACCTGCAAAGTCAGCGCTGGAGCCATTTAAGATGACAGCCGGTGTTTCTAGGCCGGCAAAGTCAGCCGCAGCCCCTCCAGCAGCAGCCACCGCCGCACCGCTCCCCGCTCAGGCAGCACCAGCAGCAGGGGCCACAGCTGCAGGCGCTGTGCCCGCGGCCTCCTCCTCTGGATCCACTGCTGCCGTGGCTACTGCAGCTCCTGGCGCTGTGGCATCGTCATCTCAGGCGACTGCAGTCGCACCCACTGCTCCCCAGGTGCGTCGCTCTGCGCTCGCCCTGGCGCGCGATGACGGTCTGGTACAGGCGTCGCCGGCAGCTCCGTGTTCAGTTTCGGTTTTCGTCTTTGCTGGCAACAGCGTTTGCGTCCCTATATATGTATATAGAATGCACAAGTCCAGAGAGACACCAACGACTGGCCGTCGCTGCACGAAGTCAAAGAAAAGAAAGAGGTGAGCGTCCTCATCACAGCGGCTACAGCAGCCGTAGCCACTGCCAAGCCCGTGCAGCCGTGGCCGCCGCCGTCATGTGACCCGGGAATCTGTGGCTGCGATGTTCGTTGATATACATGGCTCCCGGCATTCTCTGACAGCTGCCTGCCCCCCCCCCTGTGGGCATGTCCTGGCACCCTGCTGCTAACTGCTGCTGCAAGGCTTTACGGTTCGGTCGGCCCGCGTCAACTCTCCTGCACTGGCAGCATTGTCGACCATCGCTCTCGTTCGATGGCACCGCGGCCATCGGCTCCTCTGCACGGTTAGCACGCATGTTGTGTGTGGTGTTCTCTGCACTGCTCTGCACAGCCTACTGCATCCATCCGCGGATGGATGCTGTAGGCGGCTGCTTCCTCTTCATAAATCCATAAAGCCTGCCTCTGGTCGGCATCACTTATGTCGCTCGAGTAGTTGCTGCCGTCGCAGCCCTTACATGTCTTATCGTGCTTGGCATACTTCTGGTCTTCCGTCCCTCCAGCATCCTAGGCTGCTAGCACAATGCAGTGATTTTCGCTCGGCTGAGTACTGGCCTGTCCATAGTGGCATTAGGCTGCTGAGAGCACAATGCCCATTCGGTAGTTGCAAGGGCATCAGTGCTACTGCTATGCTACCGGCGTCTTGTGTATTAGCTACTAGTGCTGGTCAGCCTCCCCTTCCCCCTCCTAACTCAGCCCGTGCAGCACCTCTTGTCTGCTGGCTGGCTCTGGCTTGGCCCGCTGGCCGTCTGCTCGTGGATACGGCGAATCAGTCTGACACAAGTAAGTTTCATCCTTACTCGCTTCTTCGATTCGCCCTCCTAACTTGGCTCTGCTTCTCACTTTCTGCTTGTTTTGTCAGATTACGTCCAACGGTGGCTACACTGTGTTGGTAGAGATGGGCTGAGCGTGCAGAGCCGGGCCCCACCTCTGCACGCTCCGACTGGCTTGTATCTCGGGAAGGGGGGGAGCCTTCCCTCTCGCCAACCGAAACTACTCTCGCCTGCCACTGGTCTCGTTCTGGCCATGTGCTGCATTGCTGACTGCGATCGGGCGCTTCACCGTCGAGAGGCGTTGCTGGCAGAACGTTCCCAGTGTGAAGAAGCCCGGCAAGTCGCTCGGCTGCAAGTACGACTTCGACTCCGGCGGCGACGACTCTTCAAAGGAAAATCGAGACGAGGACGAGGAGAGCCGCGCTCAGCGCAGGAAAGGTGAGGCCGCTTCGACGACGGCTTCTGCCATGCGGCCATGAGGCAGCTCTTGGAGCTTCCCACTCGGAAGCGTCGGATTTGACCCTCTTTGCCCCTCTTTGCGCCTCTTCATCTCTTTCGATCGCTTCGCTCTCTCTAGTCACCAAGCATCGGTGGGTTCCCATGGACTACGAGCCGCCGAAATACGAGAGACGCCGCCCGCCGCAGCAGCAGCGCGACCAGTACTACCAGCTGCCTCCGAGCGACGGTGCTGTTGCCGTGGCAGAAGGCGGCTCTGTGGCGCAGCCTTCGCAAGACGGTGGACTCCCGAAGACCTTGGCCTTTGGCGGCAGGCGGCCAGGTAAGCTCTTGCATCGTTCGTCTCTGAAGGCTTTCTCCGCTAGTCTGCAGTGCATGCTTTGCCAGCTTGCTTGCCACCACCCGACTGAGGAGGGAAGTGGTGCTCGGGGAGCGGCATCTGTGCCCGCCCCCCCCCCCCCATTGGTACTGGGCAGCAGCATTGCCTGCCGATTGGCAAGCGAGTCTAGACAACGTCAAGGGGCTACTCTTGAGCAGAGCTCGACGGTGTTGCACAAGTGCGCCAGCCCGGTCTGTCTGTTTACCCCATCGATTCGATCGCAATTGCAGACGGCTGGAAGGACGATCGTGACGTAGCAGCCGGTAGCGAGCAGCAGCACTCGGGCGATCGAGGCTACGGCTGGTACCGCGGCAGTCGTGGTCGTGGGCGAGGCGGCTACAGGGGCGGGCGAGGCGGCAGCGGCAAGTACGGACGCTTCAGCTCGACAGAGAACGGTGAGAGCTGGCACACCGTCTCCTCTGCTGGCCATCCGGGTTCGCGGGCGGCTTGCCATACATTGCTCGACCGAAGCCCAAGCCCCCCAGTCCTTTTTTTGCCCGGCGTCTGTGCGAGTGGCCGGCTCGGCTGCATTCCGGCCGCGTTCGAGCTGCTTGAGCATGAGCACGCTGCTGCCATTCACAGGCGACATGTCGACGTTCTACGGCCCCAGTGCAGACGCGATCGTGGTAGATCCAGGCATGACATTCTATGGAAGCTTCTACTTCAACGGGGCTCCATACGTGGACGAGGAGACTCTGAGAGAGCTTGTCAAGAAGCAAATGTGAGCCTTGCTGATTCTCTCCCCCCTCTCTCTCTCTCTCTCTCTCTCTCTCTCTCTCTCTCTCTCTCTCTCTCTCTCTCTCTCTCTCCAAGCAAGCCTGCTCACCTGCACTTAGGCAGCTGGCTTCTCCGCCATCGTTCACCAACCGGCCGAGTTCTTTGTTTCAGCGAGTACTACTTCAGTGTGGAGAACCTGCAGAAGGACATCTTCCTCAGGCAGAAGATGGACGCCGACGGCTGGATCACGCTGAGCCTCGTCGCCAGCTTCCACCGCGTCCAGGCTTTGACGCAGGACATCAAACTGCTTATCGAGGTGCGCTTCGGTGCGCGATCTCCTTTCCTTCCTCCATTTGCTCCCCTTTGCTGTGCCGAATGCTAGTTCGTGCGGCGGCTCGCAAACGAGCCGTGTCCACAGTCTCACCAGATGCTGGCATGGTTCAGTGCGACCTTGTGAGCAACAAATGCTGTGGCACATTAAAGTCGGCTGGCAATTGCTTCCGAGAGAAGGATTTCTCATCTCTCGGAATCATGCCAGCTCACATTTCCGCACAAGTGCTCGGGCGTGGCAGCGCCGCCTCCTGTGTTTCTGGCTAAGAGCGTGCTTGAGGCACCTTTGCAATGTGTGCATAACAAGCACGTGCTGACACGTGCTTTGCGATCGGTGCATCTGTGGATGTCAGCCCACTTTAGGCTGGCTTTTGCCAGCTGTGGCAGGAACTGATCTGATCTGAATCGGAGCTGATGCTGCAGCCTCCGCGTTTCTCTCTTTCCCCGCAGTCACTGAAGACAAGCAGCGAGATTGAAGTATCGAGCGATGGCATAAAAATTCGACCCATCGCCGACCCGAAGCGATGGCCTCTGCAGCACAATTCGACGTCTGTGCGAAGCATATTTAATCCGGACGTGCCCGAGTTTGTGCCTGGCATGCTGGTGCCCTCACTGTCCATGCCAGGTTAGTGCTTAGCGCACGTCATTCGTGATCGTTCTCTCTCACTCACTCACACTCTCTTTCTCTTTCTGGTGTCTGTTACCCGTGCCTTGAGAGAGTACCCTTTACATGCTACTGTCGTCTGCTCAGCATTGCTAGCCTTACTGGCTTCGACCAGAAAGGGTTTACACGTGTCCTAGGGCGTTAACTCACCCTGAAACATGCGTGTCAATTATGGTGCAGCTAGGAGTGAGTGGCCTTGAGATGTAGATGCCCAGCAAGGGAACTTGTATCCCGTGACATGTGACTACATAGGAAAAGGGCTGTTAGTTTGTGAACATGTACAAAATTGAGCAATTAAATCCTAGAGGGTCCCTCATTTTTTAATGCTTGCACTTAATAAGAATACGTGTGTAAGGAAGATGACGGTGAACGTATCTCTGCACAAGAGAGAGGGCATGAAAGATGAGTTTGCATGTGCCACGAGTTGCAACTAGCCCAGTGAACAGCAAGTCGTGTCATGCAAGGGCACTTTCAGGCTACTAGGGAAGGCGATCCCTGCGTGGTTTGAGTAAGCAAGTTGGCATGTACCACGAGCTGCTGGAAGTTACGACGTGTGGTCGGACTTTTTTGTCTGCCATTTACTGCTCTCGAGGAAAGAGAAATGGTCCGGTCGCTTTGATGCCTAGCAGCTAAGCATCCAGTGAAGCTCGGTCGTTGGCCCCTATGCTAGCCGGTCCATGGTTCTCGGTCACACACCTCTTCGGCAGACTCGGATCCCAAGGTCAACTTTCATCAGGCAGTTATGGCAAGAGATTTCCATTCCCTCGCCCACAAAATGATTTAATATGCTCCGGCCCACTATCTCGTGCGGCAGCGGTGCACTTTCAGCCCAGTCGTTGGGCGCTCTCGCCCAGCCTGACCGAGGCCACGCTAGCCACAGCAGCGCTGCTGCCATTCTGCAGCTCGGCTCCCTATAGCGCGAGCCACGCCGTCTCAGGTACTGCCTCGACCAGCCCCGGCGGCGACGGAGGTGCATCGGACGGCATCTTTTTCGGTGCCAGCTCACAGCTTCGTCTCGCCATGACGCCCGGCCTGTCAACGAGCGCACCCGAGAAGTCGAGCTTCGACGAGTGGATGGAGGTCAGGCGCAAGCCGTTCAAGGTCGCCAAGGCCAAGGAAGCCGCACGAACCGCCGACGACGACAATGCGGCGTTGCCGACGGTCCGTGTCTTGCGCTGGTGGCACTTTGTCTCATTTGGGGGCGCTGGCGTGTTTCGGCCGGATGCTCTGCCTGCTGTCTTGGCTCGAGCGCCGGTCGGCGGCCCCTCCCCCCTGTCCTGCCTACCTACGTGCGCATGACCCCCTGCCCTTCCCGTCGACAGTCGGCAGCCCAGACGCCCTTGAAGTCGAAGAAGCCTTCGGAGATTGGCGGCGACGACGAACAGGAAGAGCTGGACTTCATGTTCGACGAGGAACTCGAGCGGCTGGGCGACGGCCGCAAGAACACGTTTAGCGCCGACTGGTGAGCGCTGATGCTGTCGCTGCTGACGCTGATGCTGCCACCGCTGCTGCCCCCTCTCCCTTCCCCCCATGCCGCTTCCGGCTGCTGCTGCTCTGCTTTTTGTCGGTTGCTACTTTAGTGGCAGATGCTGTGAGCATCCTGGTGCCTCCCTTCCTACGGTGGCGGGATGCCAGCTGGTTTTCTCTGCTGCTCTGCAATATAACTACAACAATAATGATACATAATAATATAGTACACACACACACACACACACACACACACACACACACACACACACACACACACACACACTATTCTACGAATAGCAAAACGTTAATATAGGGCTCTCAGAGAGATGAATCTCGTCTTGGCAGCACTTGGCAGGTGCATATGTGGAAAGCATTACCAAAAGATTGGTGGTAGCAGCCGCAAGCAGCAGGCTCAGTGTAAGCAGGCACGTGCACACGAAGGACGAATCGCAAAGACCAGCTAAACGTGTGCTTAAATAGACGTTTTTTAAGCTTTTTTTTTAAATGGCATTGGACGTTGCGACGTGCTTCGGTAGTGAGTTCCAGGCTTTTAGAGCGTACAAGCTACATACACGGTCTCCAAAGGTCAGCGCACATAAGCTCACGGAGAACAAATTACAAGAACCCACCGTATGCTGTGAAAAGTAGATGCAGTGTTAGCTTTTTTTATGGTCAAGTCAAGGGATGTCGTGACGCCAGTCTGGAGTGAATTCCGGGCTTTGGAAAGGTACGAGCTAAACGTACGGTCTCCAGAGGATTTGTGGTTCGTGCGAGGTATAGATAACCGATTGGATTAAAAAGAAAATCCGGTGGTACTATGCTTAGCCTGGTGGGGGAGTAGCTCTGATAGGTAAGGTGGGGCCAAGGAATCGGAAGGGACCAAAAAGTGAGTTACAAAACCTTGAAGTCGATTCGGTGCTTGACTGGGAGCCAGTGCAGGTCTTCGAGAAGTGTTGTGATGTGACAACTTCTACACTCACGACAGACGAGTCTCCTGGCTGTCGAGTTTTGCACCAGCTGTAGCCAAGGTTCAATGTGCCGCTTGCCGAAGGAGCAGGTGGCGATCTCAGCGAAGCAGCAGCAGTGAATTGGTTCGCGACTCGCCTATGGCTCAAATCGGTGTCTTGTGACGGCTTGCCACCCCTGCGACTGGCGCTAGTTCAGACGAGCCCGGCCGTTTCTGGCCAGCGCCGTGTCCTTCATGGCCGGCAGTCGTGGTGTCGTGCCGTGCATGCTCGTCGAGTGAGCACTAGTTTCTGGGGTGGGTGCCAGGGCACCTTGGTCTGGCGTCCACACGTTGCTTTTGCTGCTGCCACTGCCTTCGTGTGCCGGCCCGATTTGTCGGCCGCCGCCCTGTCCACGTCGTGTAACGAGAGCGACTGAGTCTGTGGTCAGCTTAGACGACCGCCGATGTCTCGCTCGGCTGCAGGTCCGGCAGCGAGGCAGACGGTGAGGACGAGGCTGACGAGATCGACGACAAGGAGATAAGTAAGATCCTCATCGTCACTCAGACGCCGCCGTACATGCGCAAGCATCCGCAGGGCGATCGGCACCCGGGCGACTTCACGCCACGAGCCAAGATGACGGCCGAGCTGGCCAAGGTCATCAACGACGGCCTGTACTATTACGAGGAGGACCTCTGGCGCTCGTCCGACGTACGTTTTGCCGTTATTGCCGCTCTGCTCTGGTCGCCTCCGCTTCTTGTCCACGTGCCGGATGCTCTCGATGTGCACTCGTCGGGTTTCACCCAGCTTTATTCATTTATTTTCCTTTTTGTAGAAGTCTCTGAAGGTAAAGGTAGCAGCTGTCGAGCTCGGCTTGCGGCTCCAAGTCGCTCGCTCATTCCTGGACGCGAGCTAGCGAGGCTAGCCTAGCTGCCACCGTTTTGCAGCGCGCATCGTTTGCTCGGCGTCATTTGGATGTGCTGCCGCGTTGTAGTTCGACGACTACAAGACGGTAAGCGTCATATCGCAGGTGCAGTACGAGAGCATCAGCCCCGTGCGAGGAGGAGGAGGTGGTGGTGCCGCCACCGCCGCTGTTGACGTCAAGCAGGCGGCGCCGCCTCCGCCGCCACCGCCGCCGACCACGCCACAGCTTGCTCTTCCCGTCACGCCCGGTGAGTGGTTACGAGCGGCGTCGCCGCAGATGCGTGCGTGCATGCTGCCTTGCTGCGCAGCAGCGACTGACATTTGTGTCCGGCTGTAGCTCGCAACATAAAGAGTGCCGTGCCAAAGGAGAAATCCGTCGCCTCCTCGCTGCCGACCGACATACCGGACGTGCCCGGCCGCAAGCCTCCCAAGACGCCGCGCACGCCTGGCGGCCGAGCCGCCGCTGCGGCTGCTGCCGAGCGCGAGCCTCGCTTCTATCCGGTGGTGAAGGACGCGAGCAAGCCTGTGGATCCTCAGGTGTGAATGCTCAGCTCGTGTGCGGCAGCCATGGCGGCTTGCCTTGGTGCCGTGGCGGCTTGCCTCGTTACTTGGTGCCCGGCGAGGATCTTCTTAATGCAATGCAGCCGCAGCAGCCCGAACGTGTGCCCGCGAAATGCCATTCGGCACCGACGCCTGTGGGTCTGCTAGCTTACGGCTTCGTTGTCTGCTGGCGTTGCACTTGCTCGATCCACGCCGGATCTCGATCGACGATCGATCCCGCTGGGCTCGGTGGGTTGGTTGGCGTAGCACTCTCGCTGCCCGCCTGCTCTCCTTGCGTCCATCGAGCAGAGCTCGGCGGGCAAAAAAGGCTGTGGCAGTGTGGTGCCTTCAGCATCTCAGCCGTACGGATTGAGTGAGCCCTTTGGTGAGGTCAGCAGAATGCCTACTCCTTTAACTAACGGCAGTGGCCACGACCTTGCTGCTTGCCGCTGGGTAGGCCACGACGGGCAAACGCCGACAAGTGTGACAACTCCCTCCGCGAGCCACGCTCTCGCGTCTGTATGCATAGGATAATGAAAGAGTGTGCTTAGAACGAGCGATTCTACACGTGACCCCCATCAGGGCACGGCACTGCAGCACAGCTCGCCCCTGCCGGGCCGCGCTGCAGCTGCTGCTGCATGGCAGCTTGTAGCAGCCTGTCGTGTCTTGACGCGCAGACGCCCCACAAGAAGAAGACGCGGCACACGCAGAATCCGCCAGCCGAGAGCCACATTGGCTGGATCCTGGACACGAAGGAGCATCGTGTGCGCACCAGCTCCACCTCGTCGGCTCTGTCGCAGAGGTAGAGCTGCCGGCAGCTAGCTGGCTGCTGCTGCTGCCGCCGCCGGTTCGCTTTGGTCTAACCTTTGTCCGTGCTCTACGCGCAGCCCATCGGAAAGCCAGCTATCGACGAGCTACGGCAGCGTGCCCACGCTCAGCCAGCTGCAGCATCCGTCGCACGAGCTGCTGAAGGAGAACAACTTCGTATGGCACGTCTACAACAAGTACCACGCCAAGTGTATCAAAGGTGCGCGCGAGCAGACCCATCGTCGCTCGCGTGTGCCGGGACTGCGGTTTTATCGATCGATCGCGGCGATGTCTGCATCGTTCGACTCCCTCCCCTGATCGCCTGATTGGGCAACTGGGCAGTGGAGCAGGCCCCATCCTGTGGCGGCGGTCGCGCCCTCCTTAGCCGGCCGGGCGTCTTTTTTTGTTTCCAGAGCGTAAGCGGCTGGGTGCCGGCGTCTCGCAGGAGATGAACACGCTGTTTCGCTTCTGGTCCTTCTTCCTGCGTCAGCACTTTAATAGGAAAATGTACGAGGAGTTTCGCCAGCTGGCCACCGAGGACGCCAAGTCTGGCTACAGGTGGGCAGCAGTGTCGCCGCCGAGGCCGCTCGCTCATGGGCCACGGCGTGCCGGGCGCGCGAGCAGCAGAAGACTGCCTGGCAGTCGTCTGCTGGCTGGCTGGCCGGCCGTCTGCCGCTTGCCCCTCCAGGTAGCCTCGTCATCGTTAAGGCAGCCTCGTCTTCGTTTGGCAGGTACGGGCTGGAGTGCCTGTTCCGCTTCTACAGCTATGGTCTGGAGAAGAAGTTCAGGCAGGAGCTGTTCGAGGATTTCCAAACGGAAACTCTTGGCGATTACGAGAGCGGTGCGTGCAGCAGCAGTGGTTCGGCCGCCGCTGCCCTCCTCGACCGCTTCTGCTGCCGCCTCAGTTTCGTCTCTTTCGCCGTAAGCGCTTCTCTGCTTCCCGGGGGAGGGGCGGCTGCTCTGATCTCTCTCTCTCTCTCTCTCTCTCTCTCTCTCTCTCTCACTTTCTCTCTGTACGCGCCTGAGGCGAGCTCGGCTTTCGTCCGCTTCGCGCAGGGCAACTTTACGGCGTGGAGAAGTTCTGGGCCTTCCTGAAGTATTCCAGGAAAGCCAACGTCGACTACAGTCCCAAGCTCAAGGGCATCATTGTCAACTTCAAACGCTTGGAGGACTTCAAAGTGGTCGAGGTAGGCAGGCAGCAGCAGCATGCGTGCATGCATGGCACCGCCCACTGCTCGATCGCTTCCTTGCCGTGCCACGTGCTCACCTTCGTCCGGCGTTGCTCTCCTTCAGTCGGCCTCCAGTCGAGCGTCGTCTGCTCTTGGTCAGCGTAAGGACGAGCAGCGGCCGCCAGGGGCCGCTAGCGGATCGAACGGCGCCGCCGGAGCAAGTGCTGCTCCTGCCGAGGCGGCGGCAGCTGCAGCAGCAAACCACGAACTAGGAGCCGTGGGCGGCATCGATGCTTGACCTCGACGCTCGACCTCTATGCGTGGCCTTCATCGGCCTTCTTCCGGGCTGCCTGCCACTCGACTCGTCGGCAGCCAGCGAGCGATTTTCTTTTTCTATTTTCAAAATACAAAAACAGCCTCGACTTCGAAGACCGGAGCCGTAGAGGGAGGATTAGTCGAGCGGCCGAAAGCACGTGGCCGTCGTGAACGCTCTCGGAAGGCTCCTCCGGTCCGGAGCGAGTCCCTCTGGCGGCCCCGCGACGATGCGAGCAGCAGCCGCGCGGTGGCGGCGGCGCAGACCGCCTGTTTTGTGCCCGATCGCAGCAGGCCGCCTTGTTTGCTGCAGCGGCGCTGTAGCGAGCGAGCGTGGCACGACGCCGCCACGGCGACTGCTGATCCGGGGCCGAGCACTTGCGCAGCCGGAACCGTTTTCTTGGAGATTTCGGCACCCAGGAGGGGGGCCGCTGCCCGCTGAGGCGACGGCGGTGCATCCTCGACCAGGACTCAGCGCCTTCTCCCAGCCGAGGGCGGCTAGCTTTCCTCCTCGCGGGCCACTTGGCTGGCGACGAAGTCGGGACTTGCTGCTGCACCTGCAGCAGCAGCTTGCAGGGGACGGCCTCGCGATCGGGCTTGCTCGGGCCGCTGTTTATGTGTTTGTCGCTGCCGCTCTCCCTCCAGCCGGGCGCGTGGCGGACTAATCGAGTTGACGTCGGGCGAGTCCTCGAGCTGCTGCTGCTGCAGCTCGGGCGTGCGAGGGCATGCCACCCTTGTTTTCTTTCGTTCGTCTGGCGTCGGTCGCGTGGCTGGCGAGATAGGCATTAGTTATGAACGTCGTGCAGTCGCTTTGCATGCGCGTGTGTTGTATGCATCTTGCATATATTTGCATCATATCGACTCGATTGAACGTTCATTATACAAAACTGTACAGCGCACAGCCGCCTTCTTTCCCTCTGTCTGGATGGGCACTGCACTCGGCGGTGGGCCGGCCCGAAGCGTGGCCTCTGCTCGCAGCAGTCAGGTTGTTCGACCTGTCTGTGGGGATGCGCTTGTATGACTCGCGGCTGCGATGCCGTCCCTGTCGGCTGCGATGCCGTCCCTGTCGGCTGTGATGCCATCGACGGTCTAACTTTAAAAGCATACATTCACATGCTGACATGCATCGAGCTAGGCTGCTTAAAAGCTGGAGGAAAATCGCCACGTGACTCATCGTAGCTGGTTGCTACCGCCGAACGACCTTGGGCTCTACAATGCGATGCATTCCTCTCGAGTTTGCTATGGCTTGAAAAATGTGGGTGCAGTGCCACCGACCTCGCGAGCTACGCAAGCTCATTGAAAACGTCAAGTTCTCTCGATTGAACCCAGTTTTTGCTGCCGTAGAGCCTTAGCACCTATCATCAACGACTTGAATCTTGTGAATGTGAGCAGGACTACGATGATATCCACATGCTGACATCCATCACTTCTATGCAGATGACACTCTGTTGTACCTTTGCTTTGATACCTCCGAGCTCTCCAGCACGTGCTTGCTGCATGTATTTATTAAATCCACACATGCATTGCAGCAAACTTTATTAAATTGAATGATGATCTAATCAACTTACTAGTTATTGGCAAACCATGTATGATTCAGAAATTGGAAAGGCTAACGCTCAAATCGGCTCTGCCAGCATATCTCCTGTTGAATCTTCATGCAATCCTAATTCCATGTTCCAAAGTGACTTTTCGTTAGACGACAACATCAAATCCACAATTAAGTCTGCTTACTTTCAGCTACTTAACATTGCTAAAATTCAAACTTGTTTGGGCCCAGTTCTGCATTTAGTTGCAACCCAGCAGTGTGCCTGCCAATCCACAGCTAAAATGTTGGTTTTGCTACTGCCACTAGAGATGCATGCTTTTAGTGCTGCTGACTCAGCTCGGCCATGTCAGAAAGTGCTGAGTCAGCACCTTCTTGGAGCACAGTGCGATCGGTCTGGAATCTGGATGCTTCGTCTACGGATGTGCTTTTGCCCTGGGGTCGTGTGTGTACACATGGATCCGCAGGATAAAGCCTGCTTCATCTTGGCTTTACCTTGGGCTTCTGCCTACTGAAGCCTATAGTACTGATAATAATGAAATGTCTTGGTAACACCGTGAGAGAAGTAAGTCTCTCTGTGGGTCCTGAAAGTTGCTTGAAAAGAGGTGTGTCCATCGGTTAGCGATACCGTGTGCGGTTTCAGGATACACACACGAATATACATGGGTCAACTCAGCAGCCAATATGGCAGATGACCTCTGCTGCTCCTTTGTCTAGGTAGCCGCACTAAAAAACATCTCCAGGACAGCTGCAGCAGAATGGGGGTGGGGCTTTGTGGTTTGGGCCAGCTAATTGGCCTAAGGCCGACCATTGTTAGGTTGCCTGCAGCAGGTCCCTGCAAGAGAGCAGGCCGGCTAGTTTTTACATGTCGGTAGAGGAGGCTAGTACAAGACGATGCGAGTCCTCTAAAGCTCATCATTTGAGAGCTTGAATGCGTAAGTGATTATTTTTAAACGGCGCGTCTCCAGAGAGCTCCCAGCTACTGTTTCGCTTATTAGTTTTCATTATGGGGCATCCACAGTGCCGCCTGAGGTTTGAAGTAGCCGATGCGATTAATAATAAGAATATATGTTCGGCATAGCGCCCTCTTCCGAGAACTCGCTCTCTCCCTAGCATTTTAAATATGCAGTAAAAGAAGCATGCCTGACCGTAAGATTAATGGTAAAGCGCACTCTGTCAGCACGGACAAGCACAGCAAGGACACGTGACAATGATTCCGCAGGAATTACTGTGAGGATCAGGTGCGTTTTAAGCTTATTTTCAAGCGTCCGTCAAGTCTGGAAATGTCCATGCGTCGAGTGATCTGGTCGTGAGTGTGAGCTTTTTAGGCTTTGAGAGCCCGACGAACTGAAGGCGTCGGGGCGGATCCGAGGTCGGTTAGAGGCACAGCGATGCTATTATCGCCGAGTCGGAAGGGGGCGGTACGACGAGCGACACTGCTCCCGGACTCGAGAGTGACTCGGCCTTTCCGGCAGCCTCTCGCGGAGGCGTTGATTAAGCATAATAGAAATTAGCGCGTTCGTGAGCAAGAAAAAGCTCGTCTGCACGAACGCTGGCCCAGCCCCTGAGAATCCAACACCACCGCCGCCACGTCTGAGGGATTTGCGCCACGTCTGAGCGGATTGCCACTCACGCACCAGGCCGCCACGCCGAGCGCAATCTGAACGGTAGGCGTGGCGGACGCCAGCCACCGGAACTTGAAAACCGAAACGAGGCTAGGTCACGTGCATCCGGTCTTTCTTTCCTGAGTGAGTAGCGAACGAGTCGGGCGCCTGCATCCGCCGGCATCCGCTCCGATTGTCAGGTAAGACGCTCGTTGGTCTCTCTGGCCTTGTGTTGCACGACGCGTATTTGACGTAGTAATCTTACACTGCTAGTGAATGCTTATGACCACAGCGGCGGGGCACCGCGGCGTGCGTTCGCCGAGTCGTTCGTGCACACCTCGCCGTAGCAGGCTTCATCGTTTCTCCGCCGCGCGCCTACGTTCGGTTGGCGTGCGGCGCGGAAGCCTGCTATATTGAACAGCTGCATACTGGTTTGGTCCTTCGTCCTCTATCGTGGAGGCTCAATATTCCAAGCAGCTGACAGTAGACGCCAAAGCGCCGAGCTGGCACCCGCGTCGGTCTGAGCACGCCCGAGCAGTCCCGTCCGGCCGCGGCACTTGTAAAAAGTTCTCATGTCCTTGCAGGCGGCATGAGACCCCAGGTTAACCACAGCCACCGATCGTGATGGATGGATGGCACGGCTGACGGGCAGAGGCCGCCAGGCTTATACCGCTCGACGCCAACTTACCCATGCGCTAGCTAGCCTTACATTTGTGGGTGAGTGAGCGCGATTCTGCGACATATATTCTTGATTCGTTTTCACGGCGCCGCCTCTTGTGCCAGACTGCGTGACCCCTATTACTGGATGCATAGCGAGGTTATCGCAGTGTTGGCCGGTTTCTTGTCGACAGTTTCAAGTCACTCGTGCCACAGATGTTTGTTTTGTCGGTGCCTACGCCCGCAATATTATGCGACGCTTAGCCTAGATTGGACTCGTACTCAACCCGTAGCCCCTCTTTTCATGTAGCGAACATTTCGTGTCTCGGCCTTGGCGACCACCCCAACCGTAAGCTGCTCTGCAGGCCCCCTTTACCCGAGCAAGCAATCTTGTGAAGAAGCCTTCTGCATAATCTAAATGTGACGTGATGAGTTGACGGTGACAAGCATGAGCAATGACTATTCGACTGCACGCGATACTTTCACGATAGAGGTAAGGCGCCCAAGTTCCACTTTGCATGCATGATTACGTATTGGATTCCTCCGCAGCCAGACCACGAACTTTGCTCAAGCGCGTGGCACGTGATTTGAGAGGATATAGCAAGCGCTTGCCCGAAATGCCATGTTTTTGGATGTCACACCAGAGCATGCAAATCAGCAAGCTACATTTCAAGCCAGCCATCATCCTGATATCAATAGTCCGGCGCATGTCTATGATGTATGACTTGCAGCTCGTGCATTCTCTTTGCAGATTCGTGGGTAACCCAGCCTTGATTGCGATATTCCTGCTGGTGTCAACGAATGAGCAGTTCTGTCATCCAGCACCAGTCGCTCGTTATAAGGATTCGTGATTTTTGACCATTCAAAGTTCATCAGCAGTTATAGACTTGTCATTAAGCATGCTAGTATTAGCCGTTTGATCGTGCTTACATTTCACAAGTAAATTGTAATGTGACTTTGAAGAGATTTCTTCTTTTGATGGTACTCGTTATACAAAATGTCTTTTTGTCTATATGTGCACGCGTCCACACATCCTATACAGACTCACCTTACGTGTTGCCAAAACCGCTGACCACGAAATCAATGTTTTAAAGCTGCGTATATGATTAACTGTAGAATACCTGAAAGATGTAGCCATCTTACAGGCTGCATTGACGTCTTTTCATTAACTGGCAGCACGGCTGTAGAAGAAAAGCCGGGGCCGATAAAATCATTGCATCATCTTCGCATCCGTGTTGCTGTGGAATTTGAGGGCTGGTGATGCACAAAGTTCTGAAAAAGCAACCGGACCGACTTACTTGAATGTTAAAAACGTCGGCTCGTACAAACATTAAATCCTTTAGAAACCGTGCATTTAGTTCGTATGCTCCCAAAGCCCGGAACTCCCGACCTGCGTCAGAACATACCCTGACCTGACCACATTTAAAAGGAACCTAAAAACCTATTTGGGACAGCATTAAGCGAGTCCCTGTGATTCGTCCTTGATGTGCTTATGCGTGCTGACACTGCATGCTGCCACTAACCACATTTGCATGCTGACCCTGTGCATGTCACCCCTAACCATATTCATTTTTTTTGTATTTCAAGCATGATTTTACTAACCATTCAATTGCATTTCACTTTGCAGCAAATGTAAAGCGCCTAGAGAGAGATTAAGTTCTCTGAGAGCGCTTTGTCAAGAATTATTCTTAACTCATGTCCTAATTCCCGGTCGATTTCCGTTGAATCAGGATTGTACTTCCCTGCAGTCCTTAGATACATACCTTAACGCTGGCTGCTGACGCTGCTCTGTATTTGCGACGAATTGGCGGGCAGCAAAGCTTCACACGCATAAATTACACTAGCGAGGTCAAGGTGTCAATTCAGTTAAATGAGAATTTAGGGAGCACGGCTGCAAGTGTGAAGTTCGTCGAATGGGTAATGAGTTATCGAGGCGCCTAACAAAATTTAACAGGACTGAAATATCACCTGGGCGTGTAAGCCATTGCCTCAATCCAGGCGTACTGGTTACTAGTCGCCTATTGAAGTAAAGCAGAAGATGTGGGTAGACTGGTATGCTTATGCTGGCAAGTGTGGGTACGCCCTCAGAACCTCTGACCTTTTTCTAGGTCAGACCAGCATTTGCTGTAGGACAGGCTAGGCATAGTAGTAGCCATGGGATTTCGCATAACGAGCACTGCTTGAGCACCCTAAAGATATCTCGCGTTCAAAGCCAAAGCTCTAAAAAAAAACTATTTTTAGCATTTCAAAAATGTCAAGCCAATGGATGTGGTTGGTTACGTCACCGTTAGCTGGCACTAGCCTTTGGCAGCGTACGAACCAGGGAATTTGAGGTTACACGTCCAAGCACAAATCAACTAGAGTCAAAAGTAGGCGATATGATTCGTAGCCTGCTGCAGAAGTACTGGTAACATGGAGAAAGAGCGTGTAGGGAGTGATGATGTGAACGGACAAAGATCGTCCAAGGAGCCACTAAAGTATGGGGTGCCTGAGGGCTCAGCTCTGTGCTTAGCTTCTTTTCAGTCTAGTCTCACCCTGATTGGCCAACGTGATTGCGAGGCAGAATCTAGCCCTTCACATCTGTGCAGATGAGACTTGTACCTTGGCTTTGATTCCTGCAGCACATCGAATTCTCTCAACTCTCCTTGCCCCATTCATGTAAGGTGGCAACTTTTTTAAATTCAATGACGACAAAAGCAACTTACTAGTCATGGACAAACCAAGAGTGATTAAGAAATTGGAAAGGCTAACGCTCACATTCGACTCTGCCAGCACATCTGTTGAATCTGCACGAGATCTAGGTGTCCAGTTCCAAAGTTACGACCAATTAGACGATCACACCAGCTTCACCATTAAGTCACTCCCAGCCATGTTATTCATGCTGTATATCAAGCACAATATACAGCACTCACGATTCGATCGATGCTTCCAATGCAGGGAATTGTAAAGAGTCTAGGAAGAGAATAAATGTGTTCTCTGAGGGTGCTTTATCAGCGGTGTTATTATTATTGCAACCACTCTTGCATGAAACACGTCCCCACTCTTAGGCTACTTATGTCTACAGCGGGGAACGTATTACATAGTTATTATATTTACGTATTATTTCATATATCCAAATAGACGTAGGAGCCCGAACAACCGGGACCTGACTGACCCTGACTGGAGAACTAGGGGTCGGCTTTCACCGTAAAGACAGGAGGAATACCTCACCCACTACATCGAACTACTTCTAGTTACGTTGGCGAATCCCTATGCCGAGACCGAGCGCATGCACACAACACAAAATGCGAGCCACTGGCGCTATACGACCGTATTCGGTATTCGGTCCAGCGAATTATCGAGCTATCGACTCTCCTACTGTCTCGTCGAGCGCTGCCCTGAACGTCCTTCGTTCGAAGGGAAAACGCCCTACTCTTAAAAAGCTAGCTGCGACATTAGGGTTGATAGGCCAGCGACATCAATCAGCCGCTCCGGCGGATGAAGCAGTGGTATGCTGTAGCTATTGAGCCACCCAGCTCGCGTTAAGTCCTTCTGCTCCCTAAAAATGAGCCAGGCTGGCGCTGTGCTACATAACTATATTGTGCTTGTTGTCATTGAGCATGCTACCACTAACCATTCGACCATGCATCCTGTACACCATATTTAAAGTGCCTAGAAAGCGCATAAGTTATCTTGTATGTATCTCCGTTTGTAACTCTAGAGAGCCATAAGGACCAGAGCCATAAAGACCATGTACGTGTTTCGCAGGAGAGTTTTGTATAGCACACTCACAGCCTAAGCGGCTTTCGGTACGCATTTGGTAGCCAGCAGACTTCGTCTCTCGCAACAAAGAGAAAGTGGGAAGCATAGCCGAGTCAGGAGAGCAGTTGAGGTGGCAAGTAGCATGGAAGTAGCAGCTCAGGACCGCTGAAAATGATGAGCCATAGTCGGCAGTAGGAGAGTAGTTGTCGTTGAGTAAGAATTGTGGAAGCGAGTTCCACAGTCTAGGACCTGCAGAGCTAAAGCTTCTGTATGCTTGCCACGTATTGAGCCACTGCCGGCCGATGCTGCGTGCAACTACCGCCCGACACAAAAGTCGGCAGCAGGAGAGTAGTTGTCGTTGCGTATTACCGTGCAGGACTCGATGTCGGCTGCAGTAGAGTGCCCACAAAACAGGACTTCGAGGTCTGGTCGTGCAGGTCAAATTCTAAAACGAACGTCGAACTCAACCGTCTTGCAAGAATTATGGAAACGAGTTCCAGAGTCTATGACCTCCAGAGCTAAAGCTTCTGTCGCCAATGGTCTTTAAGCGTAGGAATGGAACAGCTAACTTATGTGGTGCTATACAAATGTATTATTATATTTAGTTTAGGGATCTAAAGACGAGTGACAGAACACGAAATTGATATGCTTCATATTGAGAAGCTAGTGCAAGTTCGTGAGAAGTGGTATGGTGTGGCGTGGCGTGGCAGTTACAATGTATCTCCGTCTGTAACTCCACAAAGTCATCAAGACCATGTGGATGTTACGCAGGAGAGTTTTGTATAGCGTACTCACAGCCTAAGCGGCTTTCGGTACGCATTCGGTAGCCAACAGACTTCATCTCACGCAACAAAGAGAAAGTGGGAGGCATAGCAGAGTCAGGAGAGCAGTTAAGGTAGTGAGTAGCATGAAAGTAGCAGCTCGCTGAAAAGGATGAGCCATAGTCGGCAGCAGGAGAGTAGTTGTCGTTGCGTAAGAATTGTAGAAGCGAGTTTCACAGTCTACGACCGGCAGAGCTAAAGCTTCTGTCGCCAACGGTCTTTAAGTGGAGGAATGGGGCAGCTAATTTATTGTCCACACAGGACCTGAGGGCGCAAAGAGGTTGAAACTGATGCAGCAGTTACAACGTTCACGACAGACCGTAGCCGTAGAGTACCAACTGCAAACGTCGTATTGCACAGGCAGGATGGGGAGTCACACATACGGTGCCTAGGTGGGATGTCACGATGCTTGGACACGGATGGCTGTGGTATTCTTATCTAAGCAAGTCCGAGTTTTTGCAATGACGACAGTCTGAAACTAGGACCTCGTGACTGTGGAGCAGACCTGACAGGCGGCGTCTGGCATCTAGCGGAAATCGCTTCATTGCACGACACCCAGATCTCGTTTAGCTATGCTGGCGGAGCACTTTTTGAAGGTGAGGCATTCAAATACTGAGTAGCGCAACGTTTGTCCAACACTAGTAAGTTGGTTTTTATCATCAATCGATTTGAGAAAGCTTGCTGCCATCTGATCGCGAACAAGTCCGCAGCAATAAATATTAGCTGATTTAGCAGTCATTTATAGAAGACAAGTAAGAACAAGAATGACGTAACGACTATAATAATAATAATAATAATAATAATTCACTTGATATAGCGCCCTCAGAGAACTTAATCTCTCTATAGGCGCTTTACATTTGCTGCAAAGTGAAATGCAATTGAATGGTAAGTAAAATCATGCTTGAAAAACAAACAAAATGAATAATATGGTTAGGGGTGACATGCACAGGGTCAGCATGCGAATGTGGTTGGTGGCAGCGTGCACAGTGTCAGCACGCATAAGCACATCAAGGACGAATCACAGGGACCCGCTAAATGCTGTCCTAAATAGGTGTTTTTAGGTTCCTTTTAAATGTGGTCAGGTCGGGGGATGTTCTGACGCAGGTTGGGACGGAGTTCCAGGCTGTGGGAGCATACGAACTAAATGCACGGTCTCCAAAGGATTTAAGGTTTGTACGAGGTATTTCTAGACTGTTGGATTCCGAAAAGCGGGGGGGGGGGTACGATGCTTGGTCTGATGGGGTAGTATATCTGAAAGATAGGCTGGAGCCATAGAATGAAGAGACCTAAAAGTCCTATCGTCTATCATCATTGCTTGCTGTTGGCAATACTGGATCGAACCACTGATTCGAACCCACTATCTCGGTCGTGTAGAGCGAGAACTTTACCTCCTGGGCTGTTTCGGCCTCGCGCAGAGATGTTTCGTGTCGTCTGCATTAAAGGAAAATCTAGACTGGGCTGAACGATCGCTTCGGCGAGAAGGAGAGCCGACATTGTGAAAAGTAGCGAACCTATCACAGACCGCTGAGGTGCCCCATAGTTCAAAAGCTCGCCGAATGGCAGCTACCCGTTGACATCGTCAGAACCTAAACTATCGCATTGCAGAACGTGCAATCAAAGATCTGCGGCATCATAGATCTGATCGTCATAGATCACAGATCTGTGGCATCACAGTAGGAGAGATCGAGCATAATGGCTGACTGGGGGGTATACAGAAATTACCAAGAAAAAAAGCACACGTGTGTGGAAAAAAGGAGGCTGTAAAAAAATCCCGCGATTAACAGAGCACGAGCAGGCAAAAATAACTAAAAAAAAACTCGCAGCGCCCGACAGTTGGACTTATTCCAAGACCTCGAATGGGCTGGCTTCAGACCGGCTATACGAAGATTAGGACGAAAAAACACAAGTTTTAGAGGGAGCGTCTCTTCAGGTACACCCGGCTCGAATAGCCTGCTATTCTGTTAGCACCACGCCCGACAGCATGGGACGTTGGATTTAGCAGCACCTCACCCAGACCGCGAGCCAGTGGTCGCGCATGAACGCCGTGATTAGGGTTTTCCGGTAACAGTTGAACCGTAACAGTAAGGCAGCTGTTTTTCGCCCAAAATAAAAAAAGAGCAGCTGTTTTGTCTTTATACTTTTTTCTTGCGTAGTTTTTAAACAAAAAGATACTTCTGAAGCTCCAACGTTCATTATAAATATGAAATATTCAACGGAAAACAAATTTTTAAAATATTTTTTGAACGTGTTAGTGATTTTATATCATGATTTAATCGCATTTGCCAAAAACTAAAATTAAAATGCAATTTTGCAAAAACTGAGTGTAAGAGATCCTTTAAATTGATCTTGTGGGTTCAACGAACATCGACGTTCTTTTCGGCCACGTCTTCAGTTTGGGACTACGCCAAAAAAACGAAAGAATCCAATTGCAGAAGAGCCAGAAGGTCAACGTGGACGATACTATTAAATTATCAAATGTTCTGAAAACTCCACGACAACAATCAAGAATCATCCGAACAACGCACCACGGAATTGATTTTGATAAACCTGCCGGAGGGTGCTCATTCAAGGAACCCGTGAACGTGAACGATGAGAGAACAAAAGCCATTGCCGATTTTCTGAAGGCGAAAGAGTACGGCAGTCAATCTTACGGGACGGATTCAAACTTCCAACGAACGAAAGCGATGTGATGTGTGATATGTGCTGCTGGTGCAAGACGATTACGAAGAAGAAGAAACAAAGCGATTGCTCACATCAAGAGAAAACTCGAGAGGGAGCAACGTTTAGCTTGACCGTGTATGAACACACAGCCGCGGGAGTACCTCGATTCTTCAGGGTGAGCATATTTGTTATCGGCGATAAGGCAGCAATCAAGACGGTTCTCGTTTGCATGTTTATTTCGTGCACCGCTGCTCTTGATATGGCGGAATCAAGGGAATCAAGATCAATCCTTGACATATATATAAACGGAATTCAAGTCAAATTCAAATCAATCGATATCAATCAAGCGGAATCAGGGGAGCGGCGTTTTTAAGCGTTCCTGGAATAACCAGGAAAAGTACAGGAAAATGGGGAATACACGATCGGGAATACTCAGGACGGCGCTGCAGGAATGCATGGAATGCATTAGCCCCATCAGTGTCGTCTGACAGTTCTGCTTAAAAAAAATACAAGCTGATTTCCCAGCCTCTTTCGTAAAGCAACAGAAGAGCCTTTACGGCCATGACCAGGAATTGCAGCGGCAATAAAGGATCGCCCGCCGCAGGATTTTAACCCGCGACGTCGGGCCGCCATTGGTCTGCACCTTGAAGTATTTGACACTTTGTACAAAAAGAGTACTGAGATGACGATTTAAACCTGGGCAGTGACGACATCGATGAATTGGACAATTGTGAAGCAGGTACGAACGTGAAAGTGATCGGTGATGATATATTAATAGGAGACGTCGATTGCTACGGTTTGCTCACGAAATCACGAAGTCTTTTCAAGTTCATTAAAATTTAAGTGTGCGAAATAATGTCTTTAAATCCAAAGTAAAAGCTGTTCGGACGCGAGATTTAGCTGCATCTTGACTTGAAGACTGTGGATCTTCATCTAATAAAAGCTAGAGACTATTAAAGTCAGAAGTTGCCACCCGCGAGATACTAACCGAATTCAAGGCGCTGGAAACGATCGAGGCATGTAATTTTAAGGCTCTCAAAACTTTTCTGAAGGCGATCGAACCTGTGAAAATTGCTGTCGAAAATCCAAGCCGAGAAGTTGAGAAGACGCCACGTGGATGATTGCTGACACAATTTAGGAATTCGCGTTCAATAAGCTCTTTAACCTGAATAATGACATTAGTACCAAGCTAATGAACAATTTGTGAAGTGTCGCGTTGAAGAGTGATTGAACAAGGATGTCGTTAACTTCGTTCGCAGTCTTAAAGATCCATCTGTCAGCCCGTCAAAAACTAAGCTAAATTTCCTAGCAATACTAGCGTTTCGTCTATTTGGAGTCAACGCTGTAGGATTTCGTCAAACCGTCACCAAATGATGCTGAAAGTGTGAACTTGTCTATTCAAGATGAATTGAATTTGCTGCTTCAAAAAGATAAATTACCAAATGCGGTCGGAGGGCAAGACAGTTTTAAATAGCTCGTCAAAATTCACTCTCTTCAGAAACTCTTGCCAGCACACTGAACTTTACAAAAATTGCACGACACGATAAAATTCATTAAACCGACATCAACGGACGTTAAAACAGTTTTTCGGCCTGTACGAATTTCTGTACAAAATTAAGAAAGCACCTCTCAGACAAGTTGCTTAATGCACTTGTATTATTGAAATATTATAAGAAGTAAAATTTATTGATTTAGAATTTATCACGAAAGATACATATATAATAAAACGGCGTTCAACACAAATTAAAGATATTGACTGTAAAGTTATTGAAAAACCTAAAAAAAACAAGTGGAAGCTACTGTTAACAGCTGTTTTTTGAAATTCATAATAGTAAATAGCTGTTTTTTTTTAAATGAGTTTTTCAGAAACCCTAGACACGATAGCCTAAGAAGTGTTAGCTTTTCGCGACCGTAAGTTCGAACCCTGCAGAGGACGATCCTTTATTGCCAACTGTAAGCGGCGATGTTGCTTCTGCCGCTATACAAAGAAGATTGTTAAATCAGCTAATATATATATATATATATATATATGTATGTATGGATATATATAATAGCACACTTGATAAAGCCCCTCAGAGAACTAAATCTCTTTCTAGGAGCTTTACATTTGCAGCAAAGAAAGCGCGATTGAATGATTAGTAGTAACACTCTCAATAAACAACAAGAATAACATGTTCAGGGGTGGCGTGCACAGGGTCAGCATGCAAGTGCGGTTAGTAGCAGCATGCGCAGTATCAGTACGCATAAGCACATGAAGGACGAATCACAGGGACCCACTGAATGCTCTGACAAATAGGTGCGTTTTAAATTTCTTTTTAATGTGGTCAAGTCAGGGGATGTCGTGACGCAAGTCGGGAATGAGTTCCAAGCTTTGGGAGCATACGAACTAAAAGGCAAGGTCTCCAAAGGATTGAGGTTTGTACAATGTATAGGTAAACAGTTAGATTCCGAAAAGGCGGTGGTGCGATGCTTAGCCTGGTGGAATAATAGTTCTGATAGGTAGGCTGGAGCCAAAAAATGAAGGGACCTGAAAGTGAGGGACAGAACCTTGAAGTCAGTGCATTGCTTGACTGGTAGCCAGTGCAGGTCGGCGAGAAGTGGTGTAATGTGGCAACTGCGACGCTGACGACAGACAGGCCTAGCTGCAGAGTTTTGCACCAGCTGTAAGCGTGTGATTGCACAGGCCGGTAGGCCAGTAAGCAGTGAGTTACAGAAGTCAAGACGGGATGTCACAAATGCACGGGCCAACACTTAGATGTGGTATCCCTGTCTAAACAAGCCCGAATTTGAGCAATGTTAAGTAGCTGATGGGCTTGATTTTGAAGCTGATGCTGTCGTCTAACGAAAGGTCAATTTGGAACATGACACTTAGATTTCGTGCAGATTCGACAGGAGATATGCCGGCAGAGCCAATTTTGAGCGTTAGCCTTTACAATTTCTGACCAATACTTGGTTTGCCCATAACTAGTAAATTGGTTTGTTTGTCATAATTCAATTTAAGAAATGCTGTTGCCATCCATGTACGGATGTCATGAATACATGCCGCAAGGGAGTTGAGAGAAATAGAGGTGCCCGATGGCTGGGAGGGATCAAAGCGATGGTGCAAGTGAGTGTCATACGCATAGAAGTGAAAGCCTAGGTTGTGCTTGGCAATCACATCGGCAAGATGAAGAGTATAAACCGTGAAAAGAACCGGACAAAGCAAGGAGCCCTGTGGTAACCCGTATATCAGAGATTCCTCTGATGATCTTTGTCCATTCACATCGATACTCTGGAATCTCCCACTGAGGTAGGACCTGAACCGTTGCAATCCAGAGCTAATAGTGCCCAGGCGTGATAACACTCAAGAAGGACTTGGTGATCGATATATATATATATATATATATATATATATATTTATATATCTCACTTTTGCAGTCCTTTAGCCCCAGGAAGCGCGGTACCTGGCGGGAATTCCGAGGATTCCGGTGCGACGGCTGCCGGGTTGTGAAGGGGCAAAAAGATTCGGAGGCTGTGAGTGTTTCCAGGAGATGCCATTCCCTTCTGATTAAGGGGAAGATCTATTTCTTTTTAAAAAGGATATCCATTTTAAAGGTGTGTTGCTTGACGGCTAGTCAATTTTTCGGAGGCTGGGTTAGGATTTTCGTGTAGGGGTGGGGTAGGACCCGCAAGTAGTTGAAGACTAGGGCGAACACATTTCGTCGTTGGTGACGTTCGGAGGGTGAAGGAATAGGGGGCTGGACCCAGATCGCTGGATCCCTACAAACCGGAGCGGTGGCGGCTGGGTAGGCATTTGCCCGCCTCGACGCCGCCCTGGGGCTCGGCCAATGCATTTCTGTAATAGACACACTTGGAAGGGTAGAGGAAAGACTCTGACCTGTAACCTGTGCATCCATAGCTCGGCTGCAGGAGGACTCAGCCCAAGGCTCAGCGAATCCCGGCGATTCGCGTTTTATCGGATGTCGTCGAGTCACCCGAGGTAGTCGCCCAGAAGCTTAAAAGTAGCGCTTTTGTACCACAACCTAACGATAGCGCGGCGGCGGTCTGCGGTGCTGCTAATTTTTTGTATGCCCCCATCAACACCCCCTGGTGGTTGCGATGCGGCCGGCTGTTCTCCCCCCCCCCAACGATCCGGTGCATGTTGTCCTTCGCAGCGATGCATGACCGCCTGATCGTTGAAGGTCAGCGCGAGGACCTCTCTCTCTCTCTCTCTCTCTCTCTCTCTCTCTCTCTCTCTCTCTCTCTCTCTCTCTCTCTCTCTCTCTCTCTCTCTCTCTCTCTCTCTCTCTTCCCTCTCTCTCTCTCTCTCTCTCTCTCTCTCTCTCTCTCTCTCTCTCTCTCTCTCTCTCTCTCTCTCTTCTCTCTCTCTCTCTCTCTCTTTCTCTCTCTCTCTCCCTCTCTCTCTTCTCTCTCTCTCTCTCTCCTCTCTCCCTCTCTCTCTCTCTCTCTCTTTCTCTCTCTCTCTCTCTCTCTCTCTCTCTCTCTCTCTCTCTCTCTCTCTCTCTCTCTCTCTCTCTCTCTCTCTCTCTCTCTCTCTCTCTCCCTCTCCTCCCCATTTCTCCGTCTTTCTTTTGTCGTCGAAGCGTCGTGTAGAGAGTGCATCGCATTGCATCCCCGCACGATACGCTCTGACGCTCTCAGTCGCTCTCGAATCCTTCGCTCAGCTCGCGCCAGGGCGACGAGTGGCTGTGAGCTCGACTGACCAACCCTGTAATCGCTGTTAGCCTCTCGTTAGCCACCCGAGAAGAAACCCTCGCGCCGCCGCGCTTCCTCGTCGCTGCGAGAAGTCGCCAGGGCTCGCCACGCTCGGGCGGCTCAAAGCGCATTAGATATTAGCCGCATGCGTCGGTCAGGTGGGAGGTGCTGGAGGCACTTCGCGACCCACGTGGTGGGGGTTAGAGTCCTGTGGCCTGGTTAAAACGGGTTTCGTGCACATCGCCCCCCAGACTCATTACGAAGACCGGAGATCTGAAGCTATCGCGCTCGATCCAAGATTAAGGACTGTATACGGCAGTGACTTGCTAAAAATCTCACGGGAGCTCCCTGGTTCTGTCTAGGCTGGACTACTTACTATATTTCGGTTTTGGTTGGGCGACCGACCGACCGACCGACTGACCGATAAAAAAGCCCTCTGCGGCTGGTGATAAGTGTGATTGCAAGGCTAGTCAACAAATCGCCGCAGTTCTGCCACGTGTCTCCTCAGTGACAGGAACTAGGGTGGCTTCCGGTTCATCGGCGGAGACAAAACGACATTCTTACACTAGCCCCTTCGTACCTAGCTGAACTGCTGCATCAGTTTCAGCCTGTTCGCGCCCTCAGGTCCTCTGTGGACAATAAATTAGCTGTCCCATTTCTCCGGCTTAAAGACCCTTGGCGATAGAAACTTTAGCTCTGCAGGTCCTAGACTGTGGAACTCGCTTTCACAATTCTTACGCAACGACAACTACTCTCCTACTGCCGACTACGGCTCATCCTTTTCAGCGGTCCTGAGCTGCTAATTTCATGCTACTCACTACCTCGACTGCTCTCCTGACTCTGCTATGCTTCCCACTTTCTCTTTGTTGCGTGAGATGAAGCCTGTTGGCTACCGAATGCGTACCGAAAGCCGCTTAGGCTGTGAGTGGGCTATACAAAGCTCTCCTGCGTAGCACCCACATGGTCTGTAAGACTTTGTGGAGTTACAGACGGAGATACATTACATTACATTACTAGCCCGCAAGGCACGCCATGGCTTGGCAACGTCACACGCAGACCAACTGCTGTACAAGTTTCAGCCTCTTCAGGCCCCAGTCTATAGACAAGCACTTAAAGACCGTTGGCGGCAGAAGCTTTTGCTCTGAAGGTCCCAGACTGTGGAACTCACTTCCTCAATCCTTACGCAATTGCATCTGCTCTCGTGCTACCGATTGTGGCACATCCTGTCCAGACGCCCTGAGCTGCTGTTTTACTCACTTCCTCTTGACTCTTGAGCCTCTCGTGCTTCTCTCTTGGTTAAAGTCTGCGTTGGCTGCAGAATGCACATCGAAAGCGAGGCTTTCGAGTTCGCTGCAGAAAACTTTCTTGCATAACGCCCAGTGAGAGCTTTGCGGAGTCACACTCGAAGACGCATTACACTACTTTACATGTCACGGGTTCGAGTCCTGTTGCGGGGTGACGGCCTCTCAGGTCCTTCTGTGAATATGAAAAAAAGTCGTGTCGGTGAATCGGCAAAGTAGAAAAGTAGAAAAGTTCCTATTTTTTCTGTATTTCTATTTCTTTCACTATTTTGTCATGTCGTCTGTCCCTCCTTCTCTTTCTCACTTTCTAATTACTCTCTTTCTCTCGCGCCATTTCATTCTCTTCCTTTTTGCTGTCCTCTCTCTCTTCATTCACTTTATTGCTCTCTCTCTCTCTCTCTCACTTTTATTTCTCTTCCTCTTCCCCTCTTTCTCTCTTCCAAACTGTTTCTCCCTGTCAGCTGCGACTGCCATTCTTTCCTCTTTGCTCACTCTATGACCCTATGACCCTATGACGTCTTCTTCTATGCGAACGGAGGACGCTTTGTTCGTAGTGATGGAAACTTTCTCGAGGTCGATCATATTCCCGGTCGTTCTTTCGATTTGTCTCCCCGGTCGCCATTGGCGATTTCGAATAAGGACGGGTAGTGGGCGACGCCCAATGCTTAGCAGCGGAATCTGAATTCCAGGAATTCCACTCGAATTCCTGGCGGACGCTCTTGATGTTTTCGCGCAGGATTTCACGCGCAAGCTTCCGGAAGCTTCTGGTTTGAGCGCCTTATTGCCGGCGACGAACATTTTCCCGCTCAGCAGCTACGTCGGCGGACCCGAGCGAGCGGCTGGGCGGTCGTCCGGAGGCTCCGAGGTGCGAGATGCCCACGGAAAGTCCGCGCGCGCGAGCTAGCGGGAGCGGGAGCGGTGCAATCCCGGACTGCAAGATGGGTCGGCCAGCAGCCTTGCTGAGAGACGCTCTTCGCTAGTAGCTATTCCGCGCCGCAGGCCTCTCCCATAACCCGCGGGCACCCAGAGCCCACCCAGGTCGAAAATAGCACTGGAGGTCAGCCGAAGTACTCACCGCAAGCCGCCGCTCGCGTTCAGCCTCAAGGTCGGCGCCGCCATTGGTCAGCCTCAAGGTCAGCGCTAAGCCGCAGCAGCAGAGAAAGCAGCCGACCGGTGACCGGTACGCTGTGCCGCCGCAGCTGCTGCTTCTGCGCGCAGAAGCAGAAGCAGCAGCTGTGCCCGGATCCGGCTGACTCCTGCTTCTGCTGCTGCTGCTGCACGGCTGCTATCTAAAAACGCACGACGCCGCGTTTGTCGCACAAGCCAACTTCGAACAGGTGTCCGCTCTACGCGAACTCGCTGCTGCTGAGCGTGGCCTCACCAAACGGCGGCGGCGGCGTCGCCCGCTGGCCATTGATCAGCCCTCGCCTTCGACCTTACTCGACTTCGACCACTGGACGAGCTAGACGCGTAGCCCAAGAGATTCGTTTTACGTTTCCAGACGTTGGTAGACGCGATGCCGTTAGCGTGCCGCTAACAAGCGGCGACATTCCACGAATATTCTCCAGCCTGCGGTGCGAGGGTAGTGGCGCACTTCTTTCTAGCTCGAGTTTGCGTATTCGTGCGAGCGAGCGGGCGAGCAGTGACCCTCTAGACCAGAGGTCAAACGCCACCGCGAACGAAAGCAGACGCTCGACTGCGGATCTCCTTGGAAGATGACGTCATTCGAGGTCAAAGGTTGCAGAAGGTGCAAGAAGAAGGAACGGCGGAGATAACGGAAAAACGGCGAAAAGTCGGCTCCTATTACGGAAAGCACTTGAAAATTAGCCGCTAAATAGCAAAAAAGAGTCATAATCGGCTACTTATCGGCGGACAAATGGAACTTTCCCGAGTACCGCACGGAAGCTGAGCCGATGAGTTGAGCCGACGCTGACGCCGACGGCTGAGCAGACGGCCACGTCGAGGTTGTACGCCCACGCACTCAGTCACCTCTCTCTCTCTCTCTCTCTCTCTCTCTCTCTCTCTCTCTCTCAGGCTCCGGATTGAGGAGAGTAAAAAGGCCGCCGCCGCCGAGGAATTCCTCGGGTCTTCGGCTGGACACTCGGGGTGTTACTAAGGAAGCTCAACTAAATCTCGAGGCGGCGAGGCGAGTTCGCGGAGTGACCTGCGATGACCTTGCATTCTTTAACGGCGCTTCTTTGCGGAGAAGCGCGAAGAGTGCATAGTTATGCATGCACATAGACAGCATGCACTGGGCGGCGGCGGCGCACATGCATGTAGTGCCATTCGGCCGAAAGAGGGCGCAAGTCAAAGGTCAAGGGAAACACGCTCGCGGTCAACGCACAGCGAAAGCGTTTGTGTAATCAGAGTAACTTTATGTGGCCTCGTGTTAGAAAGCGCAGCAAACATTCAAAGTGAAACTCAAGTCAAACACTCACTCCTTCAGTCTCGTGCTGCAACCTGCAATGAGCCATCCGCACAAAGCCACTCTCCCACCTCTATTTCCTCCATTTCCCCTTCTCTGTTACAGTGTCCCTCTTTTCCCTTCATCTTTCCTTTTTATCCTTTTAAGTCACTCCTTTTATCCTCCATCGTTCGAACTTCATCTCTTATTTTACCTTGCTCACTCTCATTCTTCTCCTTATCCCTCTCTCTCTCTCTCTCTCTCGTAGCTGTTTGTCTCAATTTGCTCGCTGACCTTGCTGCCAGCACATGTAAGTTCAACTATATGGAACGCGAGAAGCACAGATCAGGCGAGATCAGGCGATAAATGATCCGTACATTGGTTTTGTTCCGAGCGAATGCCTTATTTTTACCGCAGCCTATCTTGAGTGATCGAGCTTCATCCGCATTGGCCTGCAGACGCGGGAAGGGACGCCGTGGCCAGATGTCGCCTTAGCATGATGATGTGAGCAGAATACCGCGCGGAGGCATTAGTGTTCACGTGCGTGCGGTGTGCGTGTGCGTGCGCGCGCGTGTCGGAATAACGGCGTGCGCAAGCGGCAGCGCGGAGCAACCGTCGCCGCCGTCGAGAGCCTGCAGGCGTTCTTATTGGTTTGTCTGACCCACGTGCCGCCCCGCCTCCCAGGTCTGCCCGCTTCCGGCGGCGTCCCATATAAATGAGCAGCCCCCACCGGGCCCAGATTATTAGTTGCGCTAAGCCATTACGCGGCGCGTTTCGCTGCTAAGCCTCTACGTAGCGCGACGGAGCCGACAACGAGGCCAATAAGAGGAGACGCGACGATGCTCGCCCTGCTGCGCGACGTGCGCTACTTGCTCGGCGAGCGACAGGCGGAGTGGGCCGAAGGTGGCGGCGGCGGCGGCGGCGGCGGCGCCTGGGCCGTGCAGCGGCGGCGGCGGCAAGCCGAAGCGGCGGGTCGAGGCGGCGGCGGCGGCGGAGGCGGCGGCGGCTTCGAGCGGTACGCGACGGCGGACGTCGACTTGAAGGAGTACGACCAGCACAACGTCGACGTGACGGTAAGCGACGACGGTAAGGCGCTGCTGGTGCACGCGCGGCGACGTGACGGCGACGAGCGGAACTACGAGCAGCACGAGACGCGTCGCTGCCTCGAGCTGCCCGCTGGGACCGACGCGGCGCGCCTGCGGCTCGAGCACTCCTCGAGCGGCACGCTCCGCATCGAGGTGCCGTATGCTCGCGGCGGCGGCGGCGGCAGCGGCAGCGGCAGAAAGCGACATCGCGAGCGGAAGTTGCTCGTGCAGTCGACTCCCGACGGCTGCGCGACGGCGGCACTGGGCGGCGGCGGCGGCGGCGGCGGCGGCGGCGGCGGCGGCGGCGGCGGCGACGGCTTGACGAACCTGACGCCGACAGCGGCAGCCATCGGGCCGTGGAGGCTTAGCGACGATGGCGGCGGCGGCGGCGGCTGCTACGCAGTGCGCGTGCCCGCGCCCGGCTTCGATCCGGACCACATCGAAGTGATTCTCGTCGAGGGCAAGGTGATCGTCAAGGCCATGGTCAGGGACGCCGACGGGATGCGCTCAATGCGAAACAGCTACGTCGTGCCCGCCTCGCTGGACGCCGAGCGAATGGCCGCCCGTTACCTGTGCAGCGGTGAGAGCAGCGGCGGCGGCGGCGGCGGCAGCGGCGAGATTATTCTCAGCGCCCCCGAGGTGTCGCCTGACACCGTGGCGGCCGGCGATGGAGGCGGCGGCGAGCGAGCGGTGGAGCAGCAGCAGCAGCAGCAGCAGCAGCAGCAGCAGCAGCAGCAGCAGCGGCCGCCGCCGCCGGCATATGCCGGGCTCGACGATCTCGGCGTCTCGGAGTCGGGCGGGGCTGCGGCGGCGGCGGCAGAGGCGGCGAGAGGCTTCGAGCCGCCGAGAGCGTCCGACGACGGCGGCGCTCGATCGGCCTTTACGGAAGCCGAGGCGGCGCCGTCGGGCGAACTTCCGCCGTCCGCGGCAGCGTCGTCAGCTTCCGCCGCGGGGACTGCGGCGGAAGGGGCTTTCGGGGGCGGCGGAAGCCTGTGGAGCGCTACGACGGTCGGCGGCGGCTGCGGCGACAACGGCGACGGCTGGCCGAGAGAGGAGCGGCAAGGTCAAGGTCAAGCTTCCGACGGCGGCCTCGATCTCGGCCTGAGCGGCGAGCGGCAAATCGCGGCGGCGGCGGCAGCGGCGGCAGAAGAGGAGCCCCGCTACGGTTACGAATGCGGGCTGGCGCGGCCTTCCGCAGCGGGAGACAGCGACGCGGCGCTCTTCAGCAGCGAGTGGAGCACCGAGGTCGACGGCGTGTGGCCGACCGAGGAGCGGTCGGCAGCTTCCGGCGGCGGCGGCAGCCTCGGCCCGAGCGGCGAGCTGCCGATCGTTGCGGAAAAGGAGCGTCGCTACGGTGATGAATGCGGCGGCCTGATGCGGCGGTCTTCCGCAGAGGTGGACGCTACACTTCCGTCCGCCTCTGCCCAGCAACAGCAGCAGCAGCCCTCAGCGACCGCGGATGCAGGCTTTCGAGACGGCACCGGCGCGTCTGCGGAGCCGGAGGCGCCGGAAACGGCAGGAATCTCAGGCGTCTCAGGAATCTCAGGCGTGACTCCGCAGGCCGGCAGCGCGTGGAGTGAAGCCGAGGCGTCGAGCGGCGGCAGCGGCAGCGGCATCGAGTGGCCGCCGCCGCTCGACGTCTCGTCGGTCTTTCCGCGGGCGCCATCCTTTGATGACGACGCGGCTCGCGGCGATGCACTCGCCGGGCGCGGCGGCGGCGGTGGAGGCGGGACACAAGGCGCGATCGGTGGCCGGATCGGCGGCGCTTCGTCTCCGCCGCCGATCGACGTCGCTACGTCGAAGGTGCCGGATGTCGAAATCGCCGCTGCCGGAGCTAGAGCGGACGCTTCGCTACCACCGCCGATTGCCGTCGAGGCGGCGGCGGCAGCGACGACGAGCGGCGACAGGCTCGACAGAGGCGACGGCGCGGAACCGGAGACGATCTGCCGCCACCGCCGTTCTGCCGATCTGCCGTCGTCGCAGCGGCTCGACGGCGACGATTACCGGTCGCCCAGGCGGAAGCCGGCGGCGGAAGCTGAGGTCGCATGGCCGCCGTCGGGGTACGTGGAATGCGGCGGGCCCGCGGCGCATAGCGCAGCCGCAGCAGACCCGGCAGCCGCGTCGCCACCGCCGCCGGAGAAAATGGTCGGTCGGTCGTCAGCTTCGGCCGCCGCGCTGCGATCAGAAGCCGCCGACGCTGCGGCGGCCGACGCCCACCAGGCGGCGTTTCGGAGCGTGGTCCAGCACTTCGAAGAGCTCGCAGCGCCGGCGAACGGCGAAGGCGACGCCAACGACGCCGTCGAAACGGCGGCCGCAGCTGGAGAGCGGCGGCGCGGCGACGAGGCTGAGCTTGCGCTCGCCCAACGGCAGCAGCCGTACGAGATCGGCGACGTGCCGCACGGTCGCGAGGAGGGCGGCGGCGGCGGCGACATGCCGCACGGTCGCGAGGAGGGCGGCGGCGACGTGCCGCACGGTCGCGAGGAGAGCGACGGCGACGGTGGTTCGACGTATTCACCTGGAGTGTACTTCGCAGGCGGCAGCGGCGGTCTTCGCGGTCGGGTGCCTTTTTCGATGGTTACGCTGGAGAATGTCGCGTCCGGCCAGTCGGCGGAGCGCGCGAGCGAGCGTCATTACGAGCCGGGCGCGTTCGTGGCCGGCGTCGAGGAACGGCGGCGCGGCGGCGGAGCGCTATCGTTCGACGCCGAGCGCGACACGGCGGTGGGCGGCGGCGGCAAGCAGCAGCAGCCGCAGGCCCGCGCTCGAGACGTCGAGAAGCGGGAAGGCGAGACGAAGGTCGGAGGTCGCGACCGCGCCGCCGAACCGGTGATGCCCGACGCTGCGACGACCACCTACTCCTTGGCGTCTAGAACCGGAGACGTGCTGACGTCATCGCCGGCAATGCATCTTCGTGGAAACGCGGCCGCGTTCAGCGGCGGCGGCGGCGGCGGCGGCGGCGGCGGCGGCGGCGGCGGCGGCGGCGGCGGCGACGAGCTGAAGGGCGCATAGGCGTGGCGGTCGTGCTTCATCCCACGCAGAGCGAGCGCGGTGGGCAGCAGCGCTGCTGCTGCCTGCCGGCCACCGGCTCGGCGTACCGGCGGCGGCGACGACGACGGCGGCGACAGACGGCTATCCCGCGAAGAGAAGACTTGTTTGTGTGAGCTTTTATTATGGCTTAAGCCACGCTGCAAACGTGGCGCGACATGGCGGCGGAGGGAGAGTAAAAAAAAAATATTCATCGGTGGCTCGAGCGCGTGCGTCTGCTCGGAACTTCGAAGCCACCGCAGAGCTGTTTTCGGCTGGCTTGGAGTGCGGGCTCGCGTACACGGCCCCACACGGCGCTCGGGCTCGTGTGTGAGATTTCGGCAGCACGTGCGTGCTTGTTTGCTTGCTTTCTGGTGAGCTTTCAAATAAAAATGACGTCCGGCTTGGGCAAGGTGGCTGCCGTCGTCGTTCTGTACCGCTCCGCTCCGCTCACGCCGTTGACAGCGGGCGACGGAGGGAGCGCCGGGGCGAGCGGCGCGCGGCGCGCCTCGCTCTTTAGCAGCGCGCCGCGAAGCGCGAGCGCGCAGCGCTCCATCACGTGCTCGAACCAGCTGCTCGGCACGTCGGTGCCGCTGCGCAGGAGCGCGTACTGGCAGAAGCACATGCCGCACTTCCGGTGCTGGCGCTCGTCCGTCGGCGGCAGCGCCTTCGTCGTCAGGTCGTCGAAGTAGTCCCACTCGTACTTTTTGCGCAACGTGTTCACCCGCTTCTGGAACGCGCGCGCGCGCGTGCGGCGGAGCGATTCGTGCTGGCGAAACAGCGAGCGCTCGCCGGAGCTGCGCGGTGTGTGGGGCCCACGCGCGCCTCCCGTTTCAGGTAAAACTTGTAACGAAGTTCAGGTAAAATATATATAAATATATATATTGAACGAATAATATATGCATCGACATCTTGACTCCGTACACTTAAAAGAAATCGACTACCAGCCAGTACGTGCACGAACGTCGAACCAGCCAGTACGTGCACGCAAGTACGCGGGCTTCTGACGTAATTGTTAATCCAATACGTGCGAACGGACGCGGGCCCTTATTCCTGCACTGGATTGAACATTAACTCGGTCGCTACCGTTCGCGCGAATTTTGCCAGCCGGTGGACATTTTGCGGTAAACAGGGAGGCGGGGCGGGAGCGGGGAATGGGGTGGGGTGGGTTGGGTCTACAGGATGGGGGTGAGCGTCACATGATCGCCGATCCCCCCTCTCACCAGTATCTTGTCCATCTTGATGGTGGGGATGTCGCAGCAGTCCACGTAGCCGCCCGGGCTGCACAGGTCGCCGCGGGACAGGCCGCCGGTACCGCCGCCACGGTGCCGCTGGCTCTCGATGGTGACCACATTGACGTCGGTGGTGGCGCTGCTGCTGTTGCACGTGCTGTCACCGCTGGCGCCGTTCTTCATGTTGTCGTACACGAAGTAATAGAGCGTTTGCTGAAAACCGAGCGAGGCGCGTGCTGGGAACCGTCGGACAACGATCGACAAAGGTCGAATTGATCGTCGTCATCCCAATGATCATTGATCGTTGATCAATGATCATTATGCTCGGCGATCGGTTGATCGCCGAGCATAATGATCGTTGATCAACCGATCATTATGCTCGGCGATCGGTTGATCGCCGAGCATAATGATCGTTGATCAACCGATCGTTGATCAACCGATCGCCGAGCATCGCCGGGATCGTGGCGCCGGAGAGCGTTGCGCGCGGCCGCCGCCGAAGCGTGGCTTTCTCGGTCTCGCTCGGAAGGTGAAATCGGGAAAACAAAAGATTCACAGCGCCAGCGGGCGCGATGAACGCGCGGGCGACTAAATCGCTAAAGAAACGGCACGAATAGGGCCGCGCGTGCGGCTTCCGGCGGGGGCCGCACCTGGCACTCCTCGAAGTCGTAGTAGATAAAGTAGAGTCTGAGGGCTCCAGCGCATCGCCAGAACGACCGGCGACAGTGCAGCACCAGGCGCGTCTCGCGGAAACGCTTGTTGAACTCCTCCACTTTCGCGCGAAACTTGAGATATTTCTGCAGCGGCGCGCGCGCGCGTCGCGTCCGCGTCGGAGAATGGCCATGCGGGAGATTTCTTCCGAGGGGTCGCAGCAATGGGCACGCGTCCTTGCGCATTTTATCCTCGTGGCGGCGGCGGCGCGCGGCCGCAGCGGCGTGCCGCCGCTCGTCCCTCACCTTGTCAGAGACGCGCACCAGCGCGGCCAGCGACACCAGAGACACCGCGGCCGGCGTCGCGATGATTATTAGCAAGAAGCTCCAGAAGTAGACGGCGCCGAGGTCCTCGTGCGGCGCCCGGCTGCGCTTCGCCGCGCCGACCGTCAAGAACCACAGCGCTAAAATGCGCCAAAGTGCGCCAAAACGTGCCGCGCGCGACGGCTTCTCGCGCCCCGCTCGCTCGCGCCTTTCTGTACGGCGGGCGAGAGCGCGCGCGCGGCGCGCCAAGGCCGACCGCTCGCGCTTTCCCAATAGTAATTTCCTCATACTAATAATTTCCTCATAATAATAATTTCCTCAATAGTAATTTCACGCATCATCCGCCTTCGCATCATCGTCCTGCGACTTTGAAAAGCCGCCGGCACCCGGCGGAGTGCTATTTTGCTGGAGAGCCCGGCCGCGACAGAGCACTCCGCGTGCGTCGGCACTTACGGATCGCGACGGCCGCCATGATGAGTATTATGCACAAGTAGAGGCGCGGGAGGGAGCAGTAGACGGACTTGTGGAAGAACTTGACTGACGTTGCGTCGCGCAAGGCCGCGAGTACCTCTTCGTATTCGTCTCGACGCACCTGCAGTAGCGCGTAGGAAGGAAGCGGTGCGGCTCGCCGGCGGAGTCTCCGCTAGGCGGCGTCTACACTAGGTGGCGTCTGAGCTAGGCGGCGTCTACACTAGGTGGCGTCTACGCTAGGTGGCGTCTACGCTAGTCGGCGTCTACGCTAGTCGGCGTCTACGCTAGTCGGCGTCTACGCTAGTCGGCGTCTACGCTAGTCGGCGTCTACGCTAGTCGGCGTCTACGCTAGTCGGCATCTGCGGCCGCGTTATCTTCGGCGGCGCCTGCTGGGCGGGCGTCGGCGTATGCCTAGCACCGCGAGCGCGCAGTCGCTGGCCTGGCCGCCGCGGCGTGTGATCTGACAGACGTGGTACTCGCGCGGCAGTTCGCCACACCTAACCTCCGCGGCGAGGCGCAGCGTGACGGCGGCCTGTCACCATATGCAGGGTCTCGCTTGTACGCCGGCGTCTCTGTCTCTGTCTCTCTCTCTCTCTCTCTCTCTCTCTCTCTCTCTCTCTCTCTCTCTCTCTCTCTCTCTCTCTCTCTCTCTGTCTCTCTGTCTCTCTCTGTCTCTTTCTGTCTCTTTCTGTCTCTCTCTGTCTCTCTCTCTCCCTGTCTCTCTCTCTGTCTCTCTCTCTCTCTCTCTCTGTCTCTCTCTCTCTCTCTCTCTCTCTCTCTCTCTCTCTCTCTCTCTCTCTCTCTGTCTCTCTGTCTCTCTCTGTCTCTCTGTCTCTCTCTCTCTCTCTCGACGGCATTGGCGCCGCGCCACCTTGCTCGTGCGTGGCAGACGCGCGCGCGAGCGAGTCACCGAGCGAGGCTGCGGCGGATGTGGCGCTCGGTTAAGGATGTCCAGTGGCGATGTCACCGGCGGACATCCAGAGACGGCGGCTTGCGCGCTCGCGGCAATTGTGACAAACGGCGTCGACGTTGGCGCCGAGGGAAAAGGCGAGTTTCACGGTCGTGGGAAAACGCGAGCGCCGGCTCGCTGTCCGCGAAATCGGTTCCCAAGTCGGGGGCCGATGGCTGCTGCTACTGCTGCTCGCGACCGCTGCGTGGCTAAAGGCGGCGCTAGCAGGCGCTGCCGCCATCTCGCGATATCTCGCCATTTCGCGATAGCCGCTCCTCGGCGCTGGCTACCCGCGGATGGCCGTTGCGCCGCCGCGCGGAGCGGCGTGCCGATACGTACCATAAGGCCCCGCTGCTGCAGCTTGGGCGGTACGATGACAGTGCGAGGTGGTGCCGCGGCCTCCGCGGCGGCGGCGGGGCAGAGGTCGCGGTACGCGTCGAGGCAGCAGCGGTCGTCCTGGGCGACGCTGCTGCTGCTGCGGCGGCTGCCGCTGCTCAGTGCGTCCAGTGCGTCAGGGCGGCCATGCCGCCTTCGGCCGCCCGAGGTGATCTTCGAGACGATGCTGCCATTTTGATATACTGGCAAAAATAACAGAACGGCGGAGCAGTCGTTAAAGAAACACGCTGTCGGTAAAAACGTTCGCT
>WPIO01000040.1:2075000-2202500 GCA_009760855.2 Cristatella mucedo
CAATCAAGCAACGGATCGACTTCGAGGTTCCTTCTGTGCCTATAGCTACCTGTCAGATCTACTCCCCCCACTAGGCTGGGCATCATTTCACCCGCTACTCTGACTCAACTTGTTTAACTCTGCCTCGAACCAACCTCAAATCCTTTCGAGACCGTGCCTTTAGTAAGTACGCTCCCAAAGCCAGGAACTCACTCCCGACTGACGTCATGGCATACCCTGACTTGACGACATTTAAAAAGAAGCTTAAAACGTACCTTTTTCATTATCACTACATTTAGTGAGTCTCTGTGATGTGATCTTTTTGTGCGCATGCGCACTGACACTGTGCATGCTGCCTACCGTTAACCATGTTTGCGTGCTGGCCCTGTGCCAGTCACATCTAACCATGTTACGCTTGTTGTTTATTGAGCATGCTACCGCTAACCATGCGATCGTGCTTCATTTGCATTTACGTGTAAAGAGCCAAGAAAGATATCAAATTGTCTGAAGGGACGCCACAAATACACTATTATTATTATTATTATTAGCGCAAAATGAGGCATTAAATAATTCGAGCATCAAATTATTATTTCAAATAATAATAATTATTATATATTATTTTATTATATATTATATATATATTATTTTATTATATATTATTATTATAAATAATTATTATTGTAAATAAATTATTCGAATTATTCGAGGGAGGAGCGCTCCCGAGGAGAGGACGAAATCAGGAGGCTTCGCCAGGTGGCGCTCGGCGACAGGCGCTTCGCGCGGCGCTTGCGCCACCTGGCGGCGGCTTACCGGACGAGAGCGCTCGCAGGAGCCGATCGAGAGCGTCGTCCTCGGCGAGCCGGAAGAGGGCGTAGCCGTGCAGCTCCTTGGGCACGCTGGCGTCCTGCGAGAGGAGCACCTGGATCTTGGCGCGTCGCTCGTCCTCGCCCGGCATCACGAGGCCGACGGCGGCGCAGAACGTCGCCAGGTCCCTGTCGATGAACCTCTGCGTGCACACGACGACCGTGCGCTGGCTTATGCCGATCGCCAATATGACGTTCTGCACCGGCGTCAGGTCCGTCTTGAAGTCGCGCTGGTTCGTCAGACACTTGAGCTCGAGCGGCGGCGCCTCGAGGTCAAGGACGAAGCTCTCGACGATGTCCAGCTCGGTGCCGCAGCCGACGTAGTAGAAGAAGGCGTGCATCTGGTCGACGCTCTCGAGCGGCGGCGGACCGGAAGCGCCACCGCGCTCGTCGTCGTCCGAGTCCGAATCGCTGTCTGCGCGATGACGGCGCGCACGCGCGCACTCGTGAGAGAAAAACGAACGGCGGCGATTGGATTCGCGTCGGATTGGGAGGAGGAGGAGGAGGAGGAGGAGGAGGAGGAGGAGGAGGAGGAGGAGGAGGAGGAGGAGGAGGAGGAGGAGGAGGAGGAGGAGGAGGGGAGGAGGAGGAGGAGGAGGAGGAGGAGGAGGCGTCCTCCGCGCGAGGGATACGAAGGCAAAGCAGCAAGGCCGCCACCGCCACCACCGGCGCGCGCGCGCACGCACGCGGCAAGCGCCTCGTGCTCTCGCAGCGCTGAGCTGAGCGACCGTGCGCGGCGGCGGCGGCGCCAAAGCTCCACCGCCGAGCGCCGACCGAGCGGCCGATGGCAGCGTACGGCCAGCTGTTCACTGCCCCGCGTTAGAAAATGTGCGACAGAAATATATAATTCGCTACGGCGGCCTCGCTCTCGCGGTGCTTTGCGCATCCGCTTCTGCGCCCGTCGCTCGGTGGCGGCACTTCCGCTTCCGCTCCACTCCGCACGTCGGCGCTGCTGCTGCCCTCTAGGTCCTGTGCGCTTCGAGCAATGGCAGCCGCTCAGCGATAGAGATAGAGCGGCGGTGGTGACGACGGCGGCATAGCCAGACTCAGACAGTCTGGCCTAGTGGACAGCCGCGCTCCGGCGGACCAAAAGTCGACCCGTGCAGCGCAGCGAGTTTTCCGAAGCGCGCAGCACGGCGCGGGCCGAGTTCTCAGAAGCGCTTCGAAGGTCATGGTCATCGGCGAATACTGCTGGAGACAGCATCGAGCTGCCTGACTCTCTCTCTTTCTTCTTCTACTCCTCTCTCTCTCTCTTCCTTTCTCTCTTTCTCTCATTCTCTCTCTCTCTCTCTCTCTCTCTCTCTCTCTCTCTCTCTCTCTCTCTCTCTCTCTCTCTCTCTCTATCTGTCTCTCGTATGTCTCTCTTTCTCTCGTTCTCTGTCTGTCTGTCTCTGTCTGACTCTGTCTCTTACTGTCTGTCTGCCTGTCTCTCTTCCTTTCTCTCATTCTCTCTCTCTCTATCTGTCTGTCTGCCTGTCTCTCTCACTGTCTCTGCCGCTCTGTCTCTATCTCTGTCTCTGTCTGTCTCTGTCTCTGTCTCTGTCTGTCTCTGTCTCTGTCTCTGTCTCTGTCTCTCTCTCTCTCTCTCTCTCTCTCTCTCTCTCTCTCTCTCTCTCTCTCTCTCTCTCTCTCTCTCTCTCTCTCTGTCTCTCTCTGTCTCCCTGAATTGCCTACGAAAATTTACCGACCGGCCGACATCCGGATGGCTGCGCGTTCCCGCTCGCAGAAGCGGCGCTGCGTGCTGACATTATCCGCCATTCGCCGCCTGCGCGCCATTGCGTCCTATGCGCGCGAGCGAGATGGTGCGAGGAGGCCGAACGTGTGCCCACCGAGCGCTCCGGGGAGCGAATGCCGAGCAGCGCCGGCGCGCGGCGTCTGAGAGCGCGGCGCCGTCAGCCGCGCTCTCACACGCCGCGATCCCAATTAAGCTAGCCCCAAGACTAGGCGCGCTTCCTCGGCCAGTCGCCGCTCGCCCCACGTCACCCCGTACGCCGGCGGCGGGCGCTCTTGTTCGCGTCAGCTTCAATCAGAGAGATTAGGTCGGGAGCGGAGAGTGAGAGGGAAAAGAAAAAGAGAGAGAGGAGAGAGCCAGACAGATAGTTTGTCGCGAGCTCAAAACAACGCGACCGCCACTTCCAACGCCGGCGAACCGCACTTCCCCGAGAAATGCTAGCGTTCCCCGAGCGTCCGGCGATAGATCAGCGGCCGCCGGTCGGAGTGCTGTCGGGTAATCTTCTGAAATTCAAGGCTGCGCACGACAATTTTGAGAGCCGTTCGGAGGGGCAGCGAGCGGCGATCTGCTTCGTCGCTGCGTGTCGCACGTGCGAAAATCTATTTGTAGCGGAGTGCCGTAATATCATTTGGCACTTCGCTTAGGCAATATCATCGCCCTCCTCACCTGCTCTTTCTCTCCTCTCTTCTACAGCTCTACGACCTCTCCGCCTCCTCCTCTACGTTTCAGCTCCCCCTCTCCCTCTCTTTCTCTCTCTCTATAAATACATATGTGCATACATCCATACATCGAACATTCATACATACATACGCACATATATATATGCATGTATATATAGTTTTTCCTCTCTTAGCTCTCTGCCTATCCGTACATTTTGTCCACTTTTCAATATATTCTCACTCTCTTCTTCTCCAACCCTCTGACCAAACCAAATTCTGAATCTCTCTCCACTCTCCCTCAGTCGATCTACCACTGCCGCCGAGCTACTCCCTCTGCTCCTGCCGATTCGATCAAATCCGCCACTTCCGCCGGATATGCATCGCTCTCAATCAGTCCAGCTATCTCCGAGTAGCTGTTCGCCGAACACGTGACTTGTACAGACTTGAGACTCGCGCATTCAAGCAGCTTCGGTCTGACATGCTCCTTAAGGTCATTAATAACCACCGGGCGTCTGTCTATATACAGAGAAGTCGATAGCAATTACGAAACCAACGATCCCTCCCGTCTGGCGCGCTTTCAGCTGGCGTAAGGTATTAGCGTTGGCAGTTAGAAGGAGACGCCGAAATCGGCCCTAACGATGCGACGAGACAGCGGTGAAGAAGAGACGTCCGAGAGTCGAAGTCCAAGCGATGCCTGATGCTCGACGTTTGGCGGGCGTCGCTTGCGCTCGTCCGGCTGCCTTGACCTCGTGTGCGATAGGATGACGATCGATGGACGCAGACGCGAGGTGGGAGCAGCGCCCCACTTAACGTCATTGCGGAAGCGATACAGCCTCGCCGGGGCAGCTTCAGGCAACCGGCCGATAATGCGATCCATAACAATGACGTTACGATGGCGCTACGGTCACCTCCTCCTCCCCCCGTTGGGCGACTCGAGATCCAAGGGGAAGAAAGTAACTTCCACTACCCCGCTACACTCTTTTATCTTCCGTTTCCTCCTCCCTGTTCGCCTGGAGGGGGGGGGGGGGGGGGGGGGGGGGGGGGGAGCTGGCGGTAACTAGCGGCTCAGAGGACGCGGCCAGAGAGAGAGAGAGAGAGAGAGAGAGAGAGAGAGAGAGAGAGAGAGAGAGAGAGAGAGAGAGAGAGAGAGAGAAAGAGAGAGAGAGAGAGAGAGAGAGAGAGAGAGAGAGGATGAGAGAGAGAGAGAGGATGAGAGAAAGGATGAGAGATGAGAGAGAGAGAGAGAGAGAGAGAGAGAGAGAGAGAGAGAGAGAGAGAGAGAGAGAGAGAGAGAGAGAGAGAGAGAGAGAGAGAGAGAGAGAGAGAGAGAGAGAGAGAGAGAGAGAGAGAGAGAGAAGAGAGAGAGAAGAGAGAAGAGAGAAGAGAGAGAGAGAGAGAGACAGAGAGAGAGAGAGAGAGAGAGAGAGAGAGAGAGAGAGAGAGAGAGGGGAGAGAGAGAGAGAGAGAGAGAGAGAGAGAGAGAGAGAGAGAGACAGAGACAGAGACAGAGACAGAGACAGAGACAGAGACAGAGACAGAGACAGAGACAGAGACAGAGACAGAGACAGAGACAGAGAGAGCGCGAGCTGGCGCCGCAAATAGCAACATTTTGCTTGTTTCGCGGAGCACTCGCAGAGAGGAGAATAGAACGTAGGAGTCAACGGAGCGGAACTAATCGCCACGCAAAAGGCGTGCGCACACCGTTGCCGAAAGGCCAAACAGCTGCTCGTCCTAGTCTCTATTCATTATTTATATTATTAGGGTGGCGCATTCCGTATTCCCAAAGTTAGAAGCACGTAGTAGCGGCTCCTTTTTTGGTAAGTTGCTGCAGCAACAAGCGAGCGAAAACGGAGCATGAGAGCGGAGTGCTGGCCGAATCGTAACAACAACAACAACAATAATAGTAATAATAACAGTGCTACAAAATGCTTTTAGCGCCCTGTGAGAGCCAACTCCCTTTCTAGGCACATTATGCATACGCCGGACTGGCCGCAATTCAATTGGTTAGCGATTACATGCGCCGCGCCAGTACGCACGAGCTCGCAACGAGCACAGTGCACGCACCCAGCAAGCGCAAACGCCGAAAGAGAAAGGTGAGCTTTTTACTTCCAGTTGAATGTCGTCAAGTCAGGCATTGTCAGTCGGGACCTGAGTGCCTGTCCTTTGACATTTGGCCTGGCCTGGAACCCGAGCGGCCGGCCTTCGGGACCAGCGAACGTGAACTCCGCGGGCGCGGTCTCCAAATGAATTCGAGATCGGTTAGAGGCAGGCTGAGGCGCCACCGCCGAGCGACGATGCGAAACCTGATGAGGAGGCTAATTTAATAATATAATAATTATATATATATATATATATATAAATAATAAATAATATCAATAATATAAAAACATAAAATAATATATATATATATATATAAGATATAAATAATAAATAATATAAAATAATGTATAAAATATAAAACAATTATAATAATAATTATACATATATAATTATATATATATATATATATATATATTGATAATAAGGAGATATTTTGGATATTGCAGAAGGCGAAGCAAAAGAAAGGAGGGAACTAAAAGCGAGTGAACTCCGCTTCTCCGGTAGCGTAGGCGCACCGCCAAGTTCGCGGGGATTTCGCGATCTGGGAGTGGGCGAACGGAGTGAAAAAACGTGCGATTGAGATACAGCTTGAGATACAGATTGAGAGACAGCTTTTAAAGGTATCTATCTTGAGATCGAGACAGCTTTCAAAGACACCGCGTCGTCAGCCAGCCAGTCAGACAGAACGACCGGTCGAAGGCATCGACCGGCACGCTCAGGAAGGCGGACAAAAGGGCGACGGGACGAGAGCAGCCGCTAGATGGCGCCGCATGCATTCGCCGCTCCAGGCTCATAGAAATGGCGCGAACTGGGCGAGCCCGCCGCCGTTCGGCGCCATTCGGTGCCGCTCGGCGAACCCTCCTCCGCCGCCGATGACGCCGCTATTTTGCCGCCAAAATCGATTCGCCTTTCACGTCGTCGTCGCTGCGGGCGAGCGCGGCACGTGGCGCCGGCGCGTGGCTGCCGCCGTTCTGCGCCATTTAGCGCCGCTCGGCTAGCGAGCGGTCCTCTGGGCGGGCGGCCGTGCGTGCGTCGACGCGACGGGTGACGCCGCGCCGGCGGCGGTTCGCTCGCTCGCGTTTTGTTTTCGCAGCCGCTGGCTCGCGAGCCCAGCGTTTTCTTTCCTCCACTCAGCCCTCGTCGCGCTCGGCCCGGCCCGGACTCGCCTCGGGACTTGCGGCGCGCGCGCGCGAGCCCGCCGCGGGGAGACTTCAACGAGCGATCGATGGCCGCCGCCGCCGCCGTCGTCTCGGAGCCCGGGCGCCGAGCGAGTCCGCCCGCACGAGTCTCTAGCGGTCCGGACAGGCGGCGACCGGCGGGCGGGATGGCTGGCTGGCTGGCGCGTGCCCGCCCGCCCGCCCGAGCACCCGGTGCGGCGTCACCCGTCGCGTCGACGCACGCACGGCCGCCCAGGGGACCGCTCGCTCGCCGAGCGGCGCTAAATGGCGCAGAACGGCGCAGCTATGCGGATCGCTGAGCTGCACGGTGGTCGGTCGGTCGGTCGGTCGGTCACTTCGGTCGGTCGGTCGGTCGGTTACCGATGGGCAACATTTTCTTTGGATGTGAGTCTGGGAAAAGGGGCATTTTCGCGGTACGATCTCTGCCGAATGCCCGACCGCCAGATCAAATAGCACTTGGAACGTCTACGACACGTTTTTGAACTCAGCTCCGTTGCAAGCCTTAGGATGCGCATGCCTTGGATTAAACGACCGTGAAATCTTTGGAGATAAATTCGTTACAGCGAAGCTCACTGCGACGGCTCGCTGTAACGCGGCTCGCTGTAACGTCCGCCCCGCCCCACGCCATCCACCACCGCCGCCTCGCTCGCACAGCGCCGCCAGTGAGCCAACATGGAGGGCCTCGCCGCCGGCGCGAGCCGTTTCGCCTCTCGGGCGGGCGCCAGTCCTTTTTACCTTGACCTTGATAGCGTCGCTCGTTTTCCCCATTTTTAGTCGCTCGCCAACAGCAACAGCTGCGGCTGCGGACGGTTGCTTGCGGGCAGCAGGGACGCCGATTGTCGAGGTGCCTTCGAGGTGCGAGACCTTTCCCTTTGCGGCAAATGTAAAGCGCCTAGGAAGAGATTGAGTTCTCGGAGGGCGCTTTATCGAGTGCATTACTATTTTTATTTCCCTTACAGACGCTTTGGATGCCGCCGCGTGCTCTGGGCCAGCCGTCCCTTGCTTGCGCGCGAGAGCGTACGTGGCGCGGGCCATCGGCGGCGGCGGCGGCGCGGGCTAACGATTTCTGCTCGCGTGCCAGGAAGCAGCAGTGCCCCGCCTCGCGCGCACGCACGCGCGCAGTCAGCGGGACGCCGACTTCACTTCCCCCGGGACGGGAATTTAAGGACGACCCTTTTCAGGAAGAACAAAAACCCGCGCGCAGCGGTGGCGGCACTAAGTCGTTTCCGCACGCCGAGTACTCAGCCGCCGCCGCCGCCGGTGCGCAACGGCTTCGCTGTGTCAACACGGCGACCGCGTCTCCGCCGCCGCCGCCGCATGCGCAGCCAGCGGAGTGAGAGACGGGCACGAATTCGCAGCGTGCTGGCTGGCTGGCTGGCTGGCTCTCGCATGCTGCGGAGATGCGCTGCCTGCCCAGGAAGAGCGACTCGCTCGAAGGGAAGCAGGGAGTTCTGGGAAGGGAAGGCTGGCCGGGAATTCCGACTGCTGGCCAGAATCCGCAAGCGCGAGCGGAACGCCAGACGGACCGGACTTCCCGGATGGATGCACCGCTCAGACGCGGGCTCAAAGGCGAGCGCCTCAGGTCGCTAAGGACGCTAAGATGTCGTAAGTTTTCCCGGCGGCGGCATTACCGGTGTAACCTCGTGCGGGAGGAACAGTCGCGATGTCATTGGCTACGGAAGCTATAAGCGTCACCGCTGACTACCGTGGTAAAACGAGAGAAAGCAATTATAAATAAAAAAAGTACAATTAAAGTAACTAAAGATAGAAATAAAAAAATAAAAGAAAGAGTTAAACTAAAAAATTTAAATTAAATTAAAGCAAAGAAAAGACAAGTAAAATGAAATGATATGAAATAGAACAAAATAAAAATACAATACAATGAAACAAAATGAAATGCAAATAAATTGTCCGGCCACCGTGGGCGGCCGGTCACCTCGCCTTGCCGTTCGCAGCTGTCCGGGCTCTACGCCAAACTCGCTCAGGGCTGCAGCGCGCGCGCCCGGGCTCCAGCCCAGGCACGCTGCCCAGCGGGCCAAGGGCGCCATCTCTGTTTCGCGCGTCGAGACCGCGGCCGAAGCTTCGCGCGCACAGCTGCGCCTTCGTCTGCTCGCTCGCTGCGCACGCACGCACCTTCCTTGAGCTCCGAGTGCAGAGCGTCGTCCGCGTCGTCGTGCTCTTCGAACGGGTCTCCGACCAGCCCGAGCATGATGGCCGCCTCGCGATCGACGCAGCCAGCGGCGCCGCCGCCCATGTTGTGCATGTGATATCTACGCCGCAGATGATAGCGACTCTGCCCGCCCGTGCGTCGGTTGCTTCGGCGTCCCTGCATTCGCGGAAAGGAAATGGAGCACGGCGAGCCTCGATTTGAGCGTCCGCGACGCTCACTCCCGCTTTCACGACGGCTTGGAGTGCGCGCGCGCGCGCGCCTCGAACGAGCGAGGCGCGCAGGAGGAGCCGGGAAGCGGGTAGCGGTTGGTGCGACATTCCCTCGCGCAGCATTCAGCAGGCAGCGCATCATGGCATCAGCATCAGCAGCATCGGCAGCGTATCGGCAGCGCAGCTGCTGCTCCTGCATTCTTTCTCTAGAGGAGCGGGGAGGTCACTCGCGACGAGTGTGAGGCATTTAGCCAGGATACGCGGGCATGCGTCAATTCGCTCTATCGACGTCGGTCGCTTCAGTTCTAGTAGACGAGGCGCCGAGACGACGGTGACTTCAGCGCCAGCGAACTAAATCTACACTCGTATCTGGGCCAAAGGAGTGCACTCGCTGATTGAATGTGGAGGAGCCTGCCCGCGACGAGCGGCTCGCTGTGTGAGTGACTAGACACTCAAGATGTCTGCTCAAGGAGTTGCCCGACTCTTCGAGAGCGCCTCTGGCGTGTCAACGACAGACAGTCAATTCGTGAGGCTCGGGGACCGAGCTGAGGATTCAGCGAACCCATTTATCGCCTCGGCCTCGGCTGCCGAGCTCGAGCCGAGTTCGCTTCGACGCCGTCGTCGAGTGACCGAAGTAGGAGAAGAAAGACGAGGACGTGGAAGAAAGCCAGCCAGCCAGCCCAGTGCAATGGCCGGCGGCTAAAAGCGAACTCTACGCGCTGCCACGACCGGCGCATCCGAGGCACTCGCAGAGCGCCGCGCAAGCACGGCTAACTCGCAGCCGCCGCGGCCGCCGCTTCCGGTGACGACGCACTCGCGGCGACGACGCACTTCAATGGCCTCTCGGGCAATTATCGGATCGGCCGATCGGACGATCAATTCAAAACGCGACTCGCGCTCGCCTTGGCCGACACGACATGTGACTACACCTCGGAGCACGTGACCGCACGTCTCGCGATCGGCAGCGAAGCTCGGCCGCTTGCTGCTGAGGCTGCGCGCGCGAGAATTCTGAAGAAGCGGAAGTCCCGTAGCCTCCTCCCTGTCGCCACCGGAGCGGCCATCGGCGCCACCCGCTGAGCGCTCGCGACGGCCGCGCAGCAGCCGAGGCGAACGAGCAAAGGAGGCGGCGGCGTCGCTCGCCGAGCGAGATCGGCCTCGGCGTTCGCCGCGCTGCCTGCAGGAGCGGCGTCGCTCGCCGAGCGATCCTCGGCGATCGAGATCCGACCGACGGATCGGCGTTCGCCGAGTCGCCTGCAGGAGCGGCGTCGACGGAGGCCGTGGCTCGTGGCCCAGAGCGACGCTCCGTCGGACCGTCGCTGGTGCGGTGCGTGGCATCTGTGCGGCGAGGCCGCACAGATGCGGCGGCCAATCGTTGCCAAGGCACGTGACCGCGCGTGAGCTGAGGAAATTCGCCGACGTTCCTTTCCCGCCGGCTTCTCTTCCCGCACTCGAATCGAGCGGGAGAAGCTCGCACCGCTACGATTAGTGTTTCGGCTGTTCATTTAGGCATTTAGTTATAACTTAATAAGAATATTTACTTATTATTCGACTTACTTTATCATTAATTACAATTATATTTACATAGCTTGTAATAGCTATTCAAATTAATAATAATCCACAATTACAATGTAATAAATAAACAATAATGACAAGCAAATATAATGAGCCTAAGCGATTAAAATGAACCTAATTATAATGAATAAAATAGTAATTAGTCAATAATCCGAATAACAAGGATACAATAATTAATAACTAATAATTAGCGTTGCTTGGCTCCTTAGCTTCTCCGTGGCTGCGATCGTCAATCGACGCTCGACTCTTTTGGCCGCCGCCGAGATCCGCCGAGATCCAGCGGATGCGGCCGCCCGAGCTCTGCCCCGCTCCGATCGCTTCGCGAAAATCGAGGTCGAGACGCGCGCGCCGCCGCCGCCGCCGCCATCGCGCGCGAGACCCTCTTCCGCTCGCAAGCGCGGCACTCGCTGCCTCGGCGCCTACCTCTCTGCGCATCATCTTGTACTTGGTCTCACTCGCGCGCAGGCGCAGCCGCATCTTGTCCCAGCCCTGGTAGTCGCCTCCGGCTCCTCCGCGCAGCCGCATGTGCCGGTGCTGCTGCGTGGCCGAGCGCATGCGACGGCTGTGATACGACGCGCCGGATGCCCCGCCGCCGCCGCCGCACCCGCCGCCGCCTTCGCCGAAGCCGCCTCCACGTGAGCGACGCGGCGGCATTTGCGCCGTTCAGCCGCGGCGGATGGCGACCGCTGCGGCGTCCGAGACGCTCAGCCGCTGCGACAGCGGCGGCGGCGGCGGCGGCGGGCGCACGAGTCCGGCGAACTCGGGCGGCGCAGTGGCTCGAAGAGCATAGATCCCAACTCCTTCGCTCGCAACGTCGCCGCGTCGCTGCTTGCGAGCGCCGGCCGCGGCTCCGCACGCACGGCAACGGCGCGGCCGCTGGCGACGATGCGGCTGCGGCGAGTGCGAGCGCCGCGTTGCGGCGCGGCGCCGCCGGGGCTGCGGCAGCGGCCGACAAATTGATTTTTTCAGCCCGGTGTCTAACTGTTTCTATTGTGAGCGGCAAATTACATTTCATTGTGACCGCTCTCGCCCCGTCTTCCGTGTTTTCGAGACCGCTCGCGCGCAATTGGCTACCTCGCGGCTGCGCTCGGCGGCGTCGCAGGACGGCCCCGCCCCCCCCCCGTTCATTGCGCCTCCGTTGTCCGGTGCGTCGAAATTGCGTGCGGGCCAAGGGCGCGCGGCGCGCGCAAACTCGCTGCCGGCCTTCGCGCGCGCGCTGCGGCTACGTCGACGCAGTTCCGCTAGTTCCGCCTCCGGTTCCCAGGCCGAGCAGACGTCGGCCGCTTCCGCCGCTGCAGCGCAGCGGCGGAAGCGGCCGCGCGAGCGCGCCCGCTTAGAGTTTCCCCGCGCCTACTCGGTACCGCGCGCCGCCCGTCCGCCGTCGTGCCGACGCCCGGTGGCACTGGCCGGCGGCGGCGACGCTACGGCGGCCAAACTTCCAGCGCCAAAGTGCCGCCGCCTCGCATTCGGGTCACGCGACGGCCGCTGCGCAGGAAGGAGGCGTTGGCCCGCGGCGACGCGGCGCGCAGGAAGGAGGCAGCCTCGTTCGGCTCATTAGCGACGCCGGCGTCGCTAATTGCGCCCAGGAGCTACCCGACGAAGCCGAAGAAGCCTCAGCCAGCCGAGGCGCCCGAGGGCCGCCGCGCCGATTCTCCGGCGGCTCGTCTGGACTCGAGAGGACAGGCAGCACGCGACGTCGGACGCGACGTCGCGTGCTGCCTGCGGTCGGTGAGCGTGCGTGCTGGGCACGCAGTTGAGCGGGCGCGAATGAGAACAAAAGCGCCGAGCTCCGACTAGCAGACTCCGACCAGTCGACCAGAGCAGACTACAGGCAGACTAGACAAGGAGGCCCGGGGCGCCCAGTCTCTCGTGCGACGACGAGTGCCGCCTTCTGCTCGTAGGCGCCACCTTCGTCCGATCCGACGGCGACGACGTGCGAAATCTCGACTATTGACGCACGAGCCACTTCGTCTGCTCCTCTCGTCTCTTGGTCGATGCCTTAAGGATCGGCTTGGCTCGCAGCTTGACTCGCTGTTCGTCCGACGTCGACGGGAAGCATGGCCGCCGCAGGTGGCGGTAGCGCACGTTTGACGCTGTCTCTGCGCTAGTTCAGCGACCGCTGCCAGTGCAGACGGCGAGACCGGACGCTGCCGCTGCGCCGAGAGGCTGCGGCAACGTCCGGTCTCGCCGCCGCCGCCGCCGCTGTTGCTCCTCCTCATCACTCTCCTCCATCCTCCTCCTGTCCTCGCCGTTGTTTCAATCGTCATCATGGCCGCCACGGCGGCCTACGCAGAGCGCTTCCGGTCGATCGACGAGAAGCAGCAGCAGCAGCCTTCACCTTGAGCAGCCGCAGCCGGCGAGGCGACGAGTCGACGGAAGGTTTCGCCGCGAAAAAGCCTCGTCCGCAAGTGACACGCACAGCTGTCTGATTGAGTTTCGCAAGGCACCGATTAGCTGCCTTGCAGCGTGCGCGTCCGCCGGGCGAAATTTGCCAGGGTCGCGCACGCTGGCGTGCATCCGACACGCGACCGACACGCGACCGCTTGATTATCCGACGGCTCGAGACGATTCTGCGCGATCTCGCGCGGTGCCCTTCGTTGTGCAACGAGCGCGTCCGTCCTCCATTGTGAACAGTCGCCTCATCGCCTCGGCGAACGCCGTAATCGCAGCGTCTCCGGCCCCGGCAGCAATGGTCGACGATGGAGTCGGATGAAGACGGATAGTCGGATGGAGGCTGATGGAGGCGATTGGTCGACGATCGTCCACGATGGAGGCGATTGGTTGACGGTGGTCAACGGTGGAGTCAAATGGAGGCTGATGGAGTAGGATATCGCAAATCCTGTCCCGCGATCGCCTGGCCCAGCCGCGCTCGCAGGGCAGGATTTGCGATAGCGCTCGCTCTCGGGACTCCTCGTGGAGGGGAAGGCTACGGAAGCCGGACACGAGAAAGCGTCGGTCGCGTGGCAACGAAGATGCTAGGAAGGAAGGGCCAATATTTCTGCAAAGCTCGCACTCGCCCGTTGCTGTCCCGCATTCGTGACTTGTTGAAAGCTAGAGAGAGAGGGAGAGAGAGAGAGAGAGAGAGAGAGAGAGAGAGAGGGAGAGGAAGAGAGAGGGAAGGGAGGGAGGGAGAGAGAGCGGAGAGACAGACAGACAGACAGAGAATCTCGTTTCATGGCTGTACTCGCTGTTGCCAAAAGCTTTCTCTTGGAGGGGTGGAGATACGAAGGCGTGGCCTGGATTCCGCCACGCCTCCGGATGGGGTGAATCCATCTTCCTGCCCTCCAAGCACACTGAGACTCTCGGGAAGATTCGCTCACTTGGGGGAATTCGAAGGCTCACACTGATTGGTCGACATCCTTGAATGGTATCAAGAAATAAATAAAAGTAAGACACAGACGATTGACAATGAATTAATGATGAATTCGATTCAACAATTCCCACAGCTTAGGGCAAAGACTTTGCTTTATGTTTGTGCAGCTGCCCTGAAGCACTTTCCGCCGATCGAGCGAAATTCTGCTCTGCCATTCACGCCCATTCCGCTCGGGTGGTCGTGTGCCGGAGAGGCGACACGCCGCCTGACGGCGCTGCGGAGCTACTGCGAATCGATTTTTTCCTTTTTTTCGCGCGAGCAGCGAGCGCTCTGTTTCGTACGCTGGCGAGATCAAACAATCCGTAGCGACCTCGGCGCGGGTCACAGGGGACAGCGGGCGCCCGCCTGCGCCCTGCGAGTTTCCTACTAGGAGCTGCAAGCTCGCGGCGGCGACGATGACGAGGGAAAGATAGCCTCCTGATTTCGCATCGATCTAGGAACGGCGGCGGGCGGGCCACCGAGGCCGCCAGATGGCGCTTCGCGGCCGAAGCCCGCGGCCGAGGAGCTGCTAGCGAGCCTGCGCGAGCCGCCGCGATTTGTCGACGCTCCTCGCGATCAGACCGCTGTCGCGTAGCCGCCGCCGCCGGAATGTCGTCACAGAATGGCGGCGCCGCCGCTCCGCTCGCTGTCACGTGCCGGGCAGCAGCTCGAACCGGGCACATCCGGGGCCGCGGGCTGTCGAGCTGCGACGAAGCTGCAGAGTCGGAACTAGACTGGCGGCCGAAGCCGTAGACGCGGAGGGGTTCGGACGGCGAAGGGTCGGGGCACCGGTGCCGAGCCCTGCGAAAGGCCGCCGCCCCCTCGAGGTCGAATCGCGATCGGCCGATGGGCGGCGGCGGAGAACAGCCAGCCGCTGTTGCTCGGCTCAGCCTCGAGAAGGGCGCTCATCGTATCGCCGAGAGCGTCTGTCGCGGACAGACTCGCCGCGCGGCGGCGATCGAGGTCAGGCATCGTCATTCGCAGTCTTCGGAGTTAGAGGCGGAGTGGGCGCTGCCGGCTCGGCCAAATCTAGCCAGCTCTGCCGCATCGAACGGCTGCGGCCAATGGTGACCAAATCCTGTGCCGTGGAAATTGGGAAAGTCGCCCTTGGGAAAGGAAAAGGCCCGGAGGCAAGCTCGAGAAAGGTCGAGAAAGATCGAGAAAGCGTGCGTAAGATCAAGAATCCTCATATGCATGACTGCCCATCGTCGGGCATATGAGGACCAGTGTAGATCGTACAGGTTGATCGTAGCAAAGATCAAGTCTAGCATTTACGAAAACATGGTTGAATTACAGAGACACAACCCACAAATCCTTAAGTCTACCACCAGCCGTCTCCTTGACCGCTTCCAGGCTAGCTGCTTATCTAGTGATCCTTGTGGTGACCGCTTCTTTGTCAGAAATATAGACAAGGTCAGTGAGTCTATCCCTGAGGTATATAATTCATTTGTATTTGTATTTGTATAGCGCCCCAAGAGAACTTAATCTCTATTCAGGCGCTTCACATATGCCTCGGGGCTCGAGCCTACGACCTCAGACAGACCTTGGTCGGGGCGAGCACCTTAACCGCTGGACCAAAGTAGCAGCTTTACCTCTCTATATTCATGTTCCTCAATCGCATCAACGCAGGCCTCATGTCCCTCGATTCCGTGCACTACATCAATGTCTACATTCAAGTAGGCCGCGAGTGACTTTATTGTGTGCCATGAAATTTATCTCTCAGTCAAAAAACACTACTAGTCATCTAGACCCTAGTCTGACTGTCCAACTTCTACAATGCCAGGATCTGCTGCTGCCATGCTTAACTAATATGATAAATGTCTAGGCAATGTCCCAGCACCTTTCAAAAAAGCTGTTGTTAGACCACTAATTAAGAAAGCAACGCTAGACAAGGAGAAATTGAGAAACTTCCGCCCAGTCTCTATTCTATCGTTCCTATCAAAGACACTAGAACGAGTTGTGGCAGGCCAGCTGAACTCTTATATTGGAACCTCAAACCTAGAAACTAATTTCTGGCCAGGATATCGACCAGCTAATCGATCACCAAAGCCAGCATTGCTTAGGGTGTCGTACGGAATTTTTAGGAATTCAGACTTGGGTAAAGTCTTACTGCTTGTTTTGCTCTTGAGCTGTCGGCAGCGTTAGATACAGTTGATCACTAAGTCCTTATCGAGCGCCTCTCATCTCGTCTGGGCATCACTAGCATTGAACTGCAATGGTTCAGATCCTGTCTCAGCAGGGGACTCCAGAATATTGATGTTAACGGACGAAGGTCATCCGAATAAACACTGCAGTACGGGGTACTTGCTCAGATCTCTTGCTGTGTGCTCAGTCCGCTTTTTTTTCACAGTTAATACTCGCCCTCTTGCCGATATGGTAGCCAAGCATAATCTAGGCTTTCACTTTCATGCAGGTGACACTGAGCTGCGACACACCCTTTCTTTGATTTCTCCCAGCCCCCCTAGTACATCGGATTCTCTACACACTCTTGCTGAATGTAATGATGACAACCGCACTTGAATGGCAGCAAACTTTCTCCAATTACGTGACAATAAAACTAACTTACTAGTTATGGGAAAACCAAGTGTGACTCAGAAACTGGAAAGGTCATCGCATAAAATCGACTACGGCAGCATAGCTCCTGGTGCATCTGGACGCCACTAGGTGTCCTGTTCCAAAGTGACCTTTCACTAGATTACCAAATTAGTTCCACAGTCAACTGCCTACTTTCAGCTGCATAACATCGCTAAAATGTAGGCTTTTTTATAGACAGGCATACTAAATCTAAATTGGTCAATGCATTTTTAATATCCCGTCTCGACTTCTGTAGCTCTCTGCTGATGTAGCGGCCCGTGCAATCAGGCGCTTACATTTGATGAAAAGCTTTGCAGCTTGTTTTTCGTAGGGTTGCAGTTGCCACACCACAGCTTTTCTCGCCAACCTGAACTATCTCACAATCTAGCAGCGTATCGACTTCAAGGTTTTGTCACTTACTTTTAGGTCTCTTCATAATCTGGCACCTGCCTACCTATAAGAACTACTCACATACCATGCCATCGTACAACCCGCTGTTCTGACTCAAATTGTTCAGCAATATCTCGTACGAACCTCAAAAAATCTCCGGAGACCGCGCCTTTACATCCGTCTACCACCAGCCGTATGCTATTACATACATAATATCAAGCTATTTCGGTATGGAAATCAGTCGCGGTGAAGCTGACAGAGGCCATATTGCAATTTGACGGCAGGAGCCACTTCCGCAGCAAATAGCTGAAGAAATTTGAAAGAGCGGCTGACTCGCCTTGACGACCTCGCGAATTTCTCGCCTTCATTTTTAAAGCGCGGGGCGTACGAAGCCATCTACAAAGGCGCCTCGCGGAGGCGGCGAAAGAGCGGAGAAAGGAAGGACGCGAGAAAAGAGAAACGAGAAGAGACGGATGCGTTAAAAGCGCTGCTACTGGCAGCGCTTTTCTCCGAATCGTTTCGAGGCGAAGGCAAAGAGGTTAACGCGCCGGAGGCGACGCGGACGCGACAGGGCAGCTTTGGGCTCGTGGACAGCGCGGCGAGTTCTCGTTATACGGCCGCGATCTCTGTGCGGTCTTTTTGATCGCTGGGCCGTCGAGCCCAGCCAATCGCTGCGCTCATAGACAGACCTTCCGGTAGCGGCGGCGTCGTCGAGCGAAAAAATCGCCGGACGATCGATGGGAATAACGGCGATCGAACGGGATGAGGAGGCTCTGACGACGACGGTTTATTGGTGTGACTCTCGCCAATCTCCGCATTCGATGAGGAATCGGCGCCCAGCAGGAGGAGGCGGCGCTCGCCTGAGAGCGGCGGAGCTCTCTTGTCAGGGAGGCAAATTGATAAGGGCCCAGCACATCCATCGGTCGCCATGCTGTCGCCATGAGAGCGGGTTTTCTTTTTCTCCTTTTTAAAGTCCCAAAGTCTTTAAAGTCCCCGAGTGGCCCGCGTGGCACGGTGACCAGCGAGGACCGGGCGATCGAGGGTCGACGACACATTGTGTCGCCACATTCCCGACCCGCAGCACTGTGCCATACAAGAGGACACACCCCCATGGGCCGGCCCTGCTAGCTGACGACACTAGCTGATTTAGCAGCCACATTTGTATAGCGACAGAGGAGCCTTTACGGCCATCGCCACCCCTTGCAGTCGGCAATAAAGGATCGCTTGCTGCAGGATTCGAACCCACGACCTGGCCACCGAGCGTCATGAAAAGCAGCCGCCTTACCCAGTGCGTGCCATCGCGGCTCACTCACAGCCATCGGGTCATCTGAGCCAGGGCCGCCGAGATCAAGGGCACGTGACGCGAGACGGCCTCGCCGCTACGACGGTCGCATGGCCGAGCGGCTCGCGAGCGGCGAGGCGCTATATGCTGCGTTTGTGCTTTTTGTGTGTGCGCTGATATTTCTATTGGTCGTCAGACCGAAGGCGAATGCGCTTTGCCGCCGCTAGCGGCGTAGCGCTATAGCGTGGCGGCTGTGTCCTATTCCACAGCCACATCCGTAGGTCGAGCGAAGGGTCGAGCGAACCGAGCTGCGCAGTGCGCACGATCGCGCGCGCTGCTCGCACGCCGTTTCTCTCGCTCCGTCGACGCGCGCTCGCACTTTGACGCACGACCGACCAACGATCGATTGTCGGTGCGAGTCCTTCAGCGCGCGCGTCAAAGGAATCTCCCGCTGCAAGCGGCGGCGGCGGCGATAGCCGCTCGTCTGTCGCACTATATATATATATGCATGATGCTGTTAAATCAGCTAACCGCCACTTTTTACTGTACTGCCACTCGGTCAGAAGTCGAGCGGGAACAGTCAATTGTCAAGAAGTCGAATGCGCGTACGGCGTAGTCACTGCTGTCCTCGATTAACAGCAGAGCAGACTGGCGGCATTAAAGAAATCGCATTTGCATAAGCCGGATTGCAGACGGAATAGCACTTACTTACGCTAAAGCGCAATGGCTTAGAACGACTCTCAACTTGAGTCTCATCCAGAGTTTTTGTGACTCTGCTTGAAGCGTCGAACCGGATTTTATGATCTTCGAAGGCGAAATATTAATATTTTTTCTGTAAAAATGATGAAACAGCGGAGGCCGTCTGCCGCGTCATTCTAGAAGGTTCCGCATTACACAAGGCCGTCCATTTGCGACAGAACTGGGTGAAGAAAGAGTCCACCTCGAGCGGAAAACGATCGGTTTCTCCTCTGGGTTTCTCCTCTGGCTCTCCAACGGGTTTCTCCTCTGGCTTTCCGGCCCGATTCTCTACCAATCGATCTAACTTGTTCTACAGCTAGCAGCGCAGCGATTAAGCCTTTTGCCTTTCCCCCTCGGTTTCTTGAGCCGAGGTGACCCGGCGCACCGCCTGAATTCGCGCTCCTACTTTTAACTGCCATTGGCCGAACTTAGACCGCTGCAATCAATCGTTACAATCGAACCAGCCGCAGAAGGCGTAGAGGCGGTGCAGTGTGCACAGGGGGAGAGAGAGAGCGAAGAGGGTATGAGAGAGAGAGAGAGAGACAGAGACAGAGAGGAGAGAGGCAGAGGGAGATACAGAGAGAGAGAGAGAGAGAGAGAGAGAGAGAGAGAGAGAGAGAGAGAGAGAGAGAGAGAGAGAGAGAGAGAGAGAGAGAGAGAGAGAGTGTGAGTGAATTGGAGAGAGAGATAGAGAGAGAGACAGACATATCGACAGAGAGAGGAGAGAGAGACAGAGACAGAGACAGACAGAGACAGACAAAGATACAAAGAGAGAAAAAGAGAGAGACAGAGAGAGAGAGTAACAAAGAGAGAGAGAGACAGAGACAGACAGAGAGAGAGAGAGAGAGAGAGAGAGAGAGAGAGAGAGAGAGAGAGAGAGAGAGAGAAAGAGAGAGAAGGGATAGACACTCACTTGTTCCAGTGAGAAGAGGCATACGGGGGTAGGGAGCAGGATAAGGCGCTCTTTCAGAACGTTCTAAAAAAGTTCTAGGAAGTTACCAAATAATTCTAAAAGTTTCCGCAACACATAAGCCCAGCATAGAAACGCCCAGACGATGAGAGTACTAATAATAATCATACTAGCTGATTTAACAGCGTCTTTTTGTAAAGCGACAGAAGAGCCTTTAAGGCTATCGCTACCGCTTGCAGCGACAATAGAGAATCGCCCACCGAAGGATTCAAGCCCAAGACCCTGGGATCGAGTAGTGTAAAAAGCAACCGCCATTGTGTGTGCCAGTATGGCTCGAAGCGCAGGCGATAGTAACCCGATGGCGGGCCGGCAGCCGCACCACCGCCGCAGCCTCTGCGAGGCGCCCCGTAGCTTATGACGAGGGCGGTTCGCGAGCGCACGCACGCACCAGCCACGGACGCTCCCCAGGCGAGCAGAGCGGAGCAGCAGGACTCGCTGTGTCAATATCGAAGCCGCAATCGCCGTATCTCGACCGCCGTTCGCCGCCGCCGCCGAGACGCAGGCCAACTGCACACGAACGGCGCACGATTGTCTGCCCCCAACCCCCAGCACCCGAGAGCGTCCGGCGAGCGGACTCTGTTGGCGACACATTCGCGACGTGCACTCGCCATCGGACATCGCGACTTCGTGACGTCGGACTTTTGCGGGCATCGCGGAGACTGCGGGGCGCTCGAGGCCGTTTGTCGGCCGCGCTGGCTACGGCGCGGCGGCGCCCGCTGAGGCACCGCCGCGCCGCCACTCGGCTGCGAGCCGGACGGCGCTCGAGCGCAGCCCGAAGGAAGGACCGTCGCCGCTCGGCGGCGATCGCACTCACCTCGCCGCCACTGTATCCGTCGTCGCCGCCCCCGTTGTCGGCGTCTTGGCGCCTGAGCGACCGGCGCTTGTCGGCGGCTCGGGAGGCGCGAGCCCGGTGTACCCGGCGCGCCGCCTTGGCAGCCGCGGACGGCATGAGCGGTCGGCGGCGGACGTTCGCGGGGCGGCGGGCCTTTCTTCCGGTTAGGCGACGCGGCGGCGGAACGCGGCCGCAGCTTCGTCGGCGGCTCCGGTGGGCTCGGCGACGGGAGCTCACCGGAAGCAGAGCTCTCTACGTCCGACGCGGTCTCGGCTGCAGCCGCGGTTGCAGCTCGCTCTCCTTCGGCGGCGGCGGGCGCTTAGCGGCGGAGCAGCGCCGAGCGCCGGGGCGATGATGCTGCCGCGGCGGGAGCTCGTGACTGAGCGCGGGAGATTGGCGCTGAAGCCGGGGAAGCCGCCGACGTGCGGCCGAGACGTTGACCTTTGCGCTGCTGCGCACAGCGCGCCTGAGAGAGGAAGCAAAATCTCTCCGCTCTTTTGCTACTGCGGCGCACGGCCGGGTGCCGGTGCCAGGCCGATGCGTCTAAATCCCCTAAATCCGCCAGCGCAGCACGGCGAAACGACTCAGGACGTGGCTTCGCACTCACCGTGCGCTTTCAGATGCGCGCCTTCGGCGCGCGGAGAAAGGGAAGTCCGTCGGAGCGCGCCGAACGCCTCGGCGATTACGGCCGACGGCTAATTTCCGCCGCGGGAGCGCGCCGCAGCGTGCCGCAGCTACATCAGCCGAAGCTCGACTGTCGACGAAAAATGGCGGTAAGGAGCCCCGCGGGACTCTATACGCGCGCGGCACGGTGCGAGGCTGCGTCGGGTGCGAGGTCCGCACCTTCTCTGCGCACGAGCGACGCGGCCGCCGGCGGCGGTTCTGGTGGCTTTGGCGATCGGATCGGCTGCGGATCGGAGGCGCAACGAATTTGCGGCCAAAAGGCGACGCCGGCACCGCAGCGAAGCCGCCGGAAGCTGTGCGGTGCGGCAGCCGCGATGACGAGCGAGAGCCGGACCCTCGCGTGGTCTCCTCGCCGGATCTCGCAGGAAGCCACCGACCGGATGGGAGGGCGGGTCTCGGCGGCGGCGGCGGCGGCGGCGGCGCGGCGCACTTAGCGCTGTCGTTCGCGCGGCGCCTCCGCGCAGCTGCCGAGCCGGCCAGCACGTCAGCCTCGATCTCGAGGCCTCGGCCGCAACCGCCGTCGTGCGGCCTCGACGAAGTGCGATGAAGTTTCGCTTTCGTTTCCAGGGAAACCGACGCGAGTTTGAATGGTGGTGGAGCAAGGCAAGACAGGGAAGACGATGGCCACCACTGACGCCAGCGCCCCCGCCCGACGGGTCGTCGGCGCCGCGCTCGCGCGAGCGCCGACGCCGCGCGCTCGCTCGGCGTCGGTCCTTGCGGCTTTTCTCGGCCTCGCTCGCGCGCGCGCGAGCGAGGCCGAGAAAAGCCGCAAGGATTTCGCCGACGAAAGGCGGCGGGCGAAAGGCGGTAAACTGCACATGCCCAAAGCGGCGCATGCGCCGCCGAGCGAGCTGCCCGCGAAGCAGCGCGAACACCGCGAATGCGTCGGCGGCGAGAACCGCGCATGCGCGCTGGCGGCTCCTCCTCCTCCTCCTCCTCACCTTCTTGCCCTTCTTCTTCTGATTGCCGGAGTCGTCGGACAAGGAGTGCCGGACCAGCGGACTGAGCTCCCAGAACATGCCAAAGCCATCGGAGTCCGCCGACATCTTGACGCAACAACGGCAAGCGCGCGCGCGCGTGCGAGCGGGCATGCGAGGCCGTCGCGAGAGCGCATGCGTTGAGCGACAGGCCGCGCCGCATGAGGTGAAATTATAGGCGCGCGCGATGGACGCGAGCCCAGCGATGGAGCATCGTGATGGAGCATTCATCCCGTGGACGGAGCCGCAGAAAACGCCTCCGCGGGCAGGCAGCGTGCAGGTGCCGCGTGCAGCGGCGGCGGAGGTCAGGCAGCAGAAGCGATGGCGGCGGCAAAATACGCGGCGGCAGCGGTTTGCCGTCGAAGTCGCTGAGCGGCCACGAGCGCTCGAGAGCGAGGCGCATGCACCGGCCGAATCCGGTCAAGCGGCATCGAGTCGACATCGAGGCTCTGTCGCTCACTTTCACGTCCCGTCGTTCTCCGGCTCCAGCCTACCTATCTGAACTACTTCTTCCCCCCCACACACACACGGCTAGGCATCGTACCGCCCGCTTTTGTGACTCAAAATCGCCGATCGCTGGGCCTCGAACCGACCTCAAATCCTTTGGAGACCACGCCCACTCCTTCAGCTCGTAGGCTCCCAGAGCATGAAACTCACTTCCAAATGAAGTCACAACACCCTCGTTTTTGCAGATTTAATATGAAAATAAAAGCGCACGCACATTCTCACATTCGCATCCAGTCGGTCCTTTTTCCTTCGTGCGCGTGCGCGTGCGCTGACACTGCATACTAGCACTCCAACCACAAGTTACACGCCGGTGCCGTTGCGAGGTCAGAGGTCGAGGTCAGACGAGGGTCAGAGGCTCTGAATGGGTTCGATAGGTGGCTCCGTCAAAGCGCCCGCGGCGAAACGCCAACTTCAGCGAGGAAAACGCTAGGAGGAGCTGTGATTGCACGAGCAATGCCGGCATCGCTGAACGGCAGCGCGTGTCGGATTCGCACGCGAGCCAAGGTCACATGTCAAGGTCAGACGAGGCGCGTAGAGGCACGGTGGCCATGCGGGCGCTCGCATTTGCGCAAGGAAAAGTGGAAAACGAGCGTTCGAATATTGATTGGTCTCGGGATTAGAACTCACTAAATTAATCCTTACGCGTAAAGCGTAAAATTAACCTAAAATTAAAATAAAGTAAAGTAAAGTAAAGTAAAATTCACTAAATTAACCCTTACGCGTAAAATCCCTTACGCTAGGGTAAAGGAAAAAGAAAACGATAAAGGACATTCAACTTGGCTCCTTGTTGAGAAAGGAGCACGCGAGAAGTCGTCTGCTGCGGCGAAGACTTCTCGACGCTTCCAGGCGCTCTCGCGCCGAACGACTGGCGCCGCTGCGCAGCCTTCGGTGTAAAGCCACCGCACTGAGCGTCCGATCGGCGCTTGGCAACCGAGACGCTTCCGGAGGCGACCGCTCGCTTGCCGCTAGAGGCGCTGGCACTTCGCGCTGCTTCCGGTGCCTCTCGAAGCCCGCGGAGTGTCGGACTGAGCGTCCGACCGGCGTCTGACACACTGCTACGGACGCACAGCGAGTCTGCATAGCAGGCTGTTCAACGTGGTCGCCAGCGGAGTATGTTGGTAGTGACGTTAAACAAGCCGGTTTTGTGGTGACATTTTTGGCTCAGGTTTTAAGATTTCGGCTTTAGTATTTATGCCGCGAAGCTCGGCCGGCAGCCGTTTCGTAACGGGCGCCGTTTCGAGAGCTACCGCCCGGTACTTCGCGGACCGTCGTTCGACGGGTGCGCGCGGCGCGTTCGCAAAAGCGCCCTCTTTCGCCACCACGCGTTTCTTCGCACCGAGCGTTTCCGCGAGCGTCGCTGCTGTGCTCCGGGCAGCGTCTCGAACCTCCGGGCAGCGTCGCGAACGAGGCTCGGCTGCTGCAGGCGAGCCTCGTTCGCGACGCTGCAGGCGAGCCGCAGCTGCAGGGGGGAGGGCGAGCGCCCCCCCCTGCAGGGCACGACCTCTCGACCTCCGGCGCTCGCTGCCAACGCTCGCTGCCGCGTTCGTCTGACGGGCGCGCGCGCGCGCGGCGGGCGTCGGCGGCCAGAGCGAGGCTCGGCGCTCAGGAGCCGCTGCCGCGATCGCGCCGCCCAGGAGCGGCCTTCGGGCGAGCACTTACGTTGGACTTCTTCGGGCCATCGCGGCCGTGGGATGCGGTAGCCGAGCGTCGTGTGATCTTCTGCTGCTGGCGACGCACGAAGCGACGCTTGCCGCCGCCGCCGGCCATGTTCTTCTACGGAAGCGGAGAGCGCGGCTCGAGCATCTGCATTCGCCTCCGCGAGCGCTCTGCTTCGCGAGCAGAGCGCTCTGCTCGCCCCGACCTTCCGGGCGGGGCGCGAGTTGACCTCGCGAGTGCGGCAGTCGCTTCGCCAGCGCGCGCGCGCGGGCGAAGCGACGCTCGCGCGCGCGCGAGCGTCGCTTCGTCCTTTGCTCCTTCGCGATTCGATCCTTTGATCCTTTGATCCTTGGCGGCTCTTGCTAACGCCCACGTCAGCCGCCATCGCCAGGAGGTCGCGCGTCGTCGCGAGCGCATCCGCACCCATCGGCGGTCGAGTTCGCGATTTCTCTCGCGCTTTCTCGGGGCGGCGGCTCGCCGATTGCTCGCGGGCGCGCGCGCGGCGGCGGCGGTCTGCGCGGGGTCGAGTGGCGCGCCGCGGCGACAGCACAGCAGCACCGGCTTGGAGGACGCTTGAATCGGCCGGACCTGCCGGACCTGCCTCTGTCTCTGTCTGTCCGACTCTCAGCCTCGCCTGCATCGACCGAAGGGTTCATTGTCGACGGCGGCCCGCGCGAGCGGCAGCGACACTTGACCGACTGTGCCGCTCGCGTGCCGACTCGCTCTCTCTCTCTCTCGCTCGCCCATTGCACGCATCGCTGGCGCGCGCCAGATGGAAAGACGGCACTTCTGCCGCCGTCAGCGGGCGCTTCGATTACTACTCTTTGCGACGTCCTGTCAGAGCGGCCGCGACCCCCCGAGGCGCTTAGCGGCGGCGCTCTCGCTCCCGCCGTCGCCGACGACAATTGTCGTCAACGACGGCAATCGTTGAAGTGGCCGAGAATCGGGAAGCGGTTGCCTCACGGCCCGCCCCTAACGCGCACTCGGGCATTTAGGCGCGAGCGCATGAAAAGACGCTAATGAACTCTTCGCAGCCGCCGAAGATGATTGCGGCTCGCTCGCCAGCGCGCGCGCCGCGAGCGGCGGCGGCGAAGTCGCCAGCTCCGCCGTCGCTCGATTACGCTCGAGACGCGGCCGCAGAAGCGGCGAGGCCTCGCGGCTCCATGCGACGCCTCGGCCTCGAACTGAGTCAACTGCGACGGCGGCGACGCAGAATGGCGCGCTCGCTTCCGCGCCCGCTCTGCGGCCAGTCGCTCGTCTGCGCAGCCAGCCAGCCAGCTAGCGGCAGGAGCGAGGCGGCGGCAGCGCCGCGCGCCTCGTCCCCACCGAGCGGCGCTCTCTCGACCGAGCCGGGGTGCCATCTGCTATCTGCTTTCGTGCGCTGCTGCAGGCCTACGACGACAAACTGGTTGACCTGAAGGCCGTCGCGCGGGACCTGTATGGCCGCGTGTTTGAGCTCCGCGAGAGGCCGAAGGCCTTGGCGGCGCTGAAAGACAGCAATCAACCTGGAACTTGGCACACAATTAGCTGATATACTAATATATATATATATATATATATATATATATATATATATATATATATATATATATATATATATATATATATATATATATATATATATATATATATATATATATATATATTGCGAGCGAGCGCTTTTTAGTGCAATTGCCCGCCAGTCATCGAAGATAGAGAAACTAAGATGATAGATAGAGAACTTAAGTGACTTGCATCAGATGCTCGACCTTGGCCCGGCGCCTCCGACTGCCACTGAACGGATTGCTAGTGAGCCTGCGTTTCATTACTCTATTTTGCCACTCGACCGCTCCAACGCGCGTGCGCAAACGTCAGTCATCGGAAAGACCGGCTAAAAACTAAGCTCCCGTAACGTAGCATCCAGCGCTCGTCGCAGCGTCGTCGGCCGCGACTCCTGGGGCGAGATGGAATTGCCTCAGGTAAAAAGTAGATGCAAATAACTTCTACGGCTCCCCCAAGAGAACTTCATCTCTATCTGGGTGCTTTACATGTGCCGCAGGGCTCGAACCGACTCAAAACCTTGCCGTTAAAGGCGCCAAATGTACCTCATTGGGCCAAACCGGGGCAGAACTCTTCCTTGCTCATCGCTCTACCCCTTTTTTGTCCCTTCATTCACCGCTGTCCTAGTGCATGGATTGAAGAGCGCCCGAGGCTCTCTTTCTCTGTCTCTGTCTCTCTGTTGGTATGCCTCTCTCTGTCTCTGTCTCTCTCTGGCTCACCGTCTCTCTGTCTCTCTCTGGTTCACTGTCTCTGTCTCTCTCTTCCCCCTCTGCCTCACTATGTCTGTCTGTATGTCGTCTCTCTCTGTCTCTCCGTCTGTCTCTCTCCGTCTGTCTCTCTCGCTCTGTCTCTCTCTGTCTCTCCGTCTGTCTCTCTCTGTCTCCTTGAATTGCCTACGAACATTTACCGACCTGCCGACACCCGGATAGCGGCATGTTCCCGCTCCCAGACGGGGCGGTGCGTGCGGACATTGTCCGCAATTCGCCCTCCAGCGCACCATTGTCTATCTGTCTGTCTCTCTCCCCCTCTAGATTCAATGTTCAGTCTTGATGGGCGCTCGAACGGTGCGGCCAGCGCACGGGCAGTCGAACGTGACATCGCCGCAACTCACCCCAGTGGGTTTAAGCTCCGTCGGCTCCGTGGCGACTTCCGCCTGGCTACCGGAGCACAGCGGCGTTCGACCCGCAGCGCGGCGGCGGCGTCCGACTCTTAGCAGGGAGCAGCTTGATTTGAGGACTCGCGACAGCGGCCGAATCAATGCATATCAATGCTTCGCGATTCGTCAGCGCGGCGGAGGCGGCGGCGGCGGCACATCCACCCGGGACGCTGAGCCGCGGCAAATTGGCGGCGAGACCGCCGCCGCCCTCCCCCACTGCGGGCCGCCGTCTCGCGCATGCGCTGCGCTGCGCTCGGATGCTTCGCCGGAGCGCAGCGCGATTAGCAATTCGCGCTCGCGTGCGGCAAGGGCGCTTGCGTGCGTTCGACGCCGGCGCCTACGCTGCTCAGCGTAGCCGGGATGTCGGCGTTGCGGCCGCCGGAGCCTCGTATGCGCAGAATGTGAATGTGCAGCTACGGCGGCTCGGATCGAAGAGGCTTCAGCGGATTTATCAGCTCTCAGAGCCGTCTTCAGAGCCGTCTGAGCGGTGGATGGCGTCTGCCTAATTTATCTGTCTGACGTTGTCTTCCTCTCTGTATCTCTGTGTGTGTGTGTGTGTGTGTGTGTGTGTGTGTCTCTCTCTCTCTCTCTCTCTGTGTCTCTCTGTCTCTCTCTGCGTCTCTATGTCTCTCTCTGTGTCTCTCTGTCTCTGTCTGTCTGTCTTTCTGTGTGTGTTTGTGTCTCTCTCTTCTCTCTCTCTCTCTCTCTCTGTGTCTCTCTAACTCTGCTCCGTCTACTTCCTAGCTGCCTCTCTAGCTTCGTCGCCCTCTTTGTCGCTCTGTCTATATTTCCCTCGTGCAGCATCGAACGGGCGGCCATTGCTGCACGGAACGCTTGAGCCGCGAGTCGAGTTGACCGCCACAGCGACTCCAACTCTCGCTCTCTCCCCCCCCCCCGTCTCTCCCGCTTGCGCTCTCCCCCATCAGCCGGCGGCCGATGTCACATGACTGGCGGCGAGGAGCCGGCGCCCAAGTCCGTGACCGACTCCGAGCGCCAACCGGACCAGAGCGGATGCACGCGCCAAGCGCGAGCATCGCTACTCCGCTTTACTACTATTACTATTACTATTATTACTACGCCGCGAGCGCCGGCGCTACTACTAGAGGCCGGAAGTGACAGATTCGCTCCGATCCGCCAAAGCCCGCTGCGACGCTCGGAGGTCTGCCGTCCGCGCGCGTCTCGTTTCTGGCCGACGCCTGCGCGCAATCGTCCGCCAGCTGCATCCAGGTCAAGCGCCAAGGTCAAGCACCAGGTCAAGTGCGCCGCAGCGCTCGTTTCCGGCCGCTCGTCTCGGCGGCGGCTGAGCGTATTGATGCAGTGTTTGAAATAAGGCGACGACGCGCGATTTGCATAATCCGAAGAACTCTATCTTCAGGCTGCCTTGGCCGTCGGACACTCTTGGCGATCGGACGCGCTGAAAGTCCGCGTATTCTCCCTGTGGCGCCCCTTCACCCTCCCCCGCCCCGCCCCTTCACCCTCCATGCCACGCCCCTTTCCCCGTCAAGCGGTTGCCCTGCCCGACCGGCGCTGGCGTGGCTGACTACGACGAACCGGCGACTGGTGCCCAAACCAATCCAGCCGCAGGACTCGACCGCAATCCTGACAGCACTTCCGGGCTGCGGCGCAGACGAACAATCGCAGATGGCACGACTCTTGTGCGCATAGTTCATAGTTCAACTCCTCGGCGTCGGATAAGGAAGAACGCCAATTTTTTCCCATCGTTTCGCAGCTTTTTGGTAGCACGTATTGCGAGACGTACTGTATCTAGTACGCATTGTGCGGTAGCTCGTGCGGCATAACGCAGTAAATCGACGCACCCCTTTACATTCCCCCGGCGCACGCGAGCTCCGCCTCGCACGCAGGCGGCGCAGGCGGCGGCTGCAAGCATGAGCAGGCAGCCGCGGCGCCGCCGCCGCCTTGACGACGCGGGGCGACGGCAGCGCCGGCCGCGATGCGAGCAGAAGGGGTGACCGGAAGAGGCCGGCGGCGCCCGCGAGTCGTGGCCAGAGCGGCGGACGTCTCGGACGCGCCGCCGCCGCTGCCATCGCCGCCGCCGTCGCAAGAGGAGGAGCACGCTAAAAACAGCGCAGAGCTGGTCTGTCTGTTTGCATTCTCGCCAATCGCTCGGACAGGTGCGAGATCAGGTCAAGCGGCCTATTGATCTTTCGACGCGCCGGCCTCGCCGGCCTCGCTTCGGTCAATCGCGACGCCGCGGCCGGGTGCGAGAAGGGCCCGCGGAGGCGTCGGCTGTTCAACGGTGTCACTTTAAAAACGGTTGTTCGAACGATCGGCGAGCGCTCGAGGTCGACCGCGTCGCGACACAGCGAGCTACTTGTTTCGCCACTTTCAGCAGCGCAACCGATCGTCGGCTCCTCTGATCCCAGCGTCTCGCCGCTCTGTCTCTCTCTCTCTCTCTCTCTCTCTCTCTCTCTCTCTCTCTCTCTCTCTCTCTCTCTCCATCTCTCCGTCTCTCTATCTCTCTGTCTGTCTGTCTGTCTCTCTCTCTTTTTCACACGGTGCTTCCGGTGCTCTAGTCACGCGATTCCCGTTCTTCCCATTACTCCCTTCTGCTTCTGGGGGCGACGCGTGGCGATCGACGCATCCGCTTTAACCGTACTTGAGCCGCCGCAAAAGGTATTCGCGGGCGTCTGGGAACGGCTTCGGCGCCGCGGAACTGCGGTCTCCTAGGCAACGGCTTTCCGTGCTCGAGATGGAGGCCTAGCGAAGTCTGCGACTTTCGCAGCGATGGCCGAGTGCCACGCCCCTTTGCCCGCGCCCGCCATCGAAGCCAAAGTCAAAGTCAAAAGCCAAAGTCTTCGCTGGCCGCCGTCGCTCTCCGATGCCCCAGTGCTTGCCCGCTGTTTCCCAGATATTTCAATAGTCGGTCGACACTGCGACATTCTGCCTGAATTAAGCGAGGTTTGCTCAAAAAAAGAATAATTATGGTTGTGATAATAACAATTTGATAAAGTGCCCACAGAGAACTCAATCTTTTTCTAGGTGCCTCACAATTGCTGCAAAAAAAAGATCAAATTTTTAGTGGTAGCATGTTCAATAAACAACGAGGATGACATGGCTAGGGTCGACATGTACAGGGTCAGCATGCAAGTTCGGTTAGTGGAATCATGCAGCAGTGTCAGCACGCTTAAGCACATAAAGGACGAATAAAAAAAAGCACGCTAAAAGCAGTGATAAATAGGTGCGTTTGTAGTTTCTTTGTAAAACTGGTCAAGTCAGGAGATGTCGTGACGCAAGTCGGCAGTGAGTTTCAGGCTTTGGGAGCATACGAACTAAAGGCACGGTCTCCAAAGGATTTGAGGTTTGTACGAGGTATTGGTGAGCAGTCAAATTCCAAAAAGCGGTGGTACGTGCTAGCCCTGGTGAGAGACTAGATCTGATAGGTAGGCTGGAGCCAAAGAATGAAGGGACCTAAAAGTGAGTGACAAAAACCTTGAAGTCGATGCGTTGCTTGACTGGTAGCCAGTGCAGGTCGGCGAGAAGTGGTGTGATGTGGCAATTGTGACGCTCACGACAGACAAGCCTAGCGGCAGAGTTTTGCACCAGCTGTAAGCACTTGATTGCAAATGCCGGTAGGCGAGCAAGCAGTGAGTTACAGAAGTTGAGACGAGATGTCACAAAGACCTATTTAGATGTAGTAGCCAGCCAGGTCTAAGGAAGCCCGAATTTTAGCAATGCTATGTAGCTGAAAGTAGGCAGACTTGACTGTGAAGCTGATGTGGTCGTCTAACGAAAGGTCACTTTGGGACGGGACACCTAGATTTCGTGCAAATTCAACAGGAGACATGCCGGCAGAGCCGATTTTGAGCATGAGGTCTTCCAACTTCCGAATCATACTTGGTTTTTCCATAACTGGTAAGTTGGTTTTATCATCGTTCAATTTAAGAAATTTTGCGGCCATCTATATGCGAATGTCATCAATACATGCAGCAAGGGAGTTGAGAGAATTCGACGCGTGCTCGAAGGCTGGGAAGGATGGAAGCGAAGGTACAACTGAGTGTCATCTCTGCATAGAAGTGAAAGCCTAGATTGCGCTTGGCAATCACAGCGGCAAGAATGCCGCGATTAAAGTCTCGAGTTCGCTTTTCAATCGACGTCTTTACCAAGCTTCGTCTATAGGCGCAGCGCGACTGACACGTGCCTGAGACAGGACTTCGCCCTCGGGCGCTAGGGGGCACGCCCACGCCGCCGTCGCCAGTGGATCGGAAGGCGCGCTCGACTCGCTACGTGACGGACAGGCGACGCGACGCAGCGGGCGGTCGGGCGAGTGCTGCCGGTCGCGCAGAGGGAGCACATCTAACGAAGCGGATATTCGCTGGGTTCCGGCCTCGTCCGCCGCGTCGGCAGACGCTCCGTGCACACGAGCGCGGTTCGAGTCAGTGTACACAGACATTAATAATTAATTGCCCACAGTAGAAGTGTTATCAATCACCTGTCAGAAAATTAAGGGCTCTTCAGGCCAACACAGCCATCTGCCCTTAGCCGGCATTTGGAGCAAGCGAGGCATTTGGAGCCCGATAGGAGCCGCCGATGCAAACATGGCCGCCCGCGTGGCGGCCGCCAGAGGCTTGAGCGCAGATTCTTCGCACCCACGTGACCGTTCCGCCGCCGCCGCCGCCGCCGCCGCCGACGTGACCGCTCAACCGTCGACCGCGTGAAGGACTCTGGAGCCGCCGCCGCCGCCGCCGTGACTAACTCGGTCTCGGCTGACGGCGGCCGCGGAGGGCGAGACGTCGCTTGTGTGAAAATGTCCGAACGAAGCAGTCGAACGCTTCCCGACGGAAGCGTTTGCTGCGAGGCCGTGCCACACCCATGCGTCCCGCACTGTTTACTGCAAAGAGCTGAGAGAAAGCGCTAAGGGATGAGGAAGTAGAGGAAGAGTGGGGGGCGGAGCGGAGCGTAAGAAGGAGAGAAGGAACGAGGAGGGCTAGAAAGAGGACCTTCTGAATGAGCAGGAGCTGGAGCGAGAGTGCTAGAAACAAGGGGTAAGAGCTGAAACAGAGGAACAAAAGCAGGAGCAGAAGGAACAAGAGCCAGAGTAAGAGCAGCAGCAGAAAGTGTAGGAACAGAAGTATGATTAGCATCATGAGAAGAGTTTATAGAACTAACGGAGCATCAGCAGAAGCAGGGGTAAAAGTCGGAGCGGGAGCAGGAGAAAGAGCGGGAGCAGGAGGAAGAGCGGGAGAACTAGGAGTTTGAGCGCAATCAGCACCATTAAGAGAAGACCTTGTGGAACTGACGCCGGAGAAAAAGAGCAGCCGCACGTCGCGCAAGCACCGATCTCTCGGAGCCGATCGGGCTCGATATCATGATCGATATATCGATAAGTGCACCGCGACCGCCCCTGCCGCCGCGGCCAGAGACCGACGTTTGCGGCTGCCCGCGTGCAGCGCGCCGCTCGCGACGTCAGGCGACCTCGGCTTTCTGCGTGGCGCTTGAGCAGCTTAGATGAGACAGAGCAGGATGGCCGATTGTCGAGGCAGCTTGTGGCGGGAGCGGCCGGCGAGCGGCCGCAGAGCGATCGCGACCAGCCGGGCAAGACGCGACGCTACCGGGCATTTGACGGACGACGCGTCTTTGCGCCTTCGATCACCTTATACATATCGTGGTGGTGGTGGTGGTGGTGAGCCGCGTCGGCCGTCATCCAGCGGCTGCCTCCGCGGCCTCCGCCGCCGACCATTCCGTCGGCGGCTCGATTCGAGGCGGCCGAAGGTGGCAAAGCGCGTAATCGCGGCAGCGCCGCGATAGCCGCCGTCGATGCCGCCGCGAAGGAGCGACGCGGCGCTGCTCGGGCTAGTTCGAGGAGGTCTCGGCTTTGAAGCCCTGCGCGAGCCGCGAACGAATTCGTTCTCGCTACCGCGACGTCTCTCGCGCTCTACGCGCCGCCGCCGCTGCCGCCGCAACCGGCGCGTCAGATTGATAAATGGGCGGACGTGGGAGTGGTTCGGCGGCGGCGAGCGTCGGATGCGGCGAGACTCCGCGGCTGCTGCGGCGGCGGCGGAGGCGGCGACCATCTGCCTGACATTTACGGACGCCCTCGCTCGCTCCGGCGCTCGCGCGCGAGCAGCCGGCGAGCGCGCGAGCAAACCGCCGCGAGCTCGCTCAATCGGCGGCGTCTGCTGCGTCGATCGGCGGCGCCCCGACTCACGGTCGTGCGGCGGCAGAGAATTATGGCAATCCGTCTTCGGAAAGCTGGCGGCAGGCAGCGGGTATGATGGCCGGCCTAATGTCACTGCAGAACAGCGTGAGCGCTGGCTTTCCGTGTGCGCGTGCGCGCGCCGCCTGCGAAGACTGCTACGGCGAAGGCTTTGTCCCAACGCTCCGAGTCGCTCAGAGCGCTCGGTGGCAGCGGCGGCAGAGGCGAGCGGAAGCGGCTTCCGACCGAGGTGCGCGCGATTCGCGCCTCGGTCGGCGGCGCTCCGGCGGCGCGACTGTGTGCGGCGACGCAATTAACCTTCCCACGCTCCGCCTCCAGCCGTCGCACGCTATCGCGACAGTCGCGACGGGCAATCGGTCAGCCTCCGCCCGCTGCCTGTCGGCGGCGAACGACTGCTCGTGCCGGCGCGATCGGCCATAGCCGAACGCGCTCTGCTCAAAAAGAGCGAAGAGAGCTGAGAATCGGTGGCGGCGGGGAACGGGGTGGGGCAGAAGTCCGTGCGAAAGGACCGCTTTCGCGTAAGCGTAGGTATACATACAAGTACTGAACGAGTGAGAGAGAAAGAAGAGTGAGAGAGGTGAAAGGTGAGGGGGTGGAGCAAAGAGCAGCAGAAATGCGCACAGCAGACGCACGCGCGCGCGCTCGCGCACGAGCACGCGCGCACGCAGAAGCGCACAGAAGCACACGCACATTTACGCATGAGTATTTAGAAGCAACGTCCGCATTCTCGCGCGACTCGGCCAAAATACGCGGTAGCTTTGCCGTTCGATTTATAGGAGCGTCGGCTCGAAGGTGGAAAGTCATTCGCGTTTTTCGCACCGCCCTCGAAGAACGCCTCGCTCGCTGTTCTAGTTTCTTGCTGCTAGGCGAGCCATGCGCCGGTCGTCTACCCGCTGTACTGCCCTCGCAGTGTTGACCTCGCTGTATGCATATCCCTCGCTTTAATGCCCTCACTGTATCGCCCACTCGGTATATCCCTCGCTGCATTGCCCTCGCAGTGTTGATCTCTCGCTGTATCGCCCTCTCGGCATTGCCCTTGCCGTTGTGCCCCATGCGCATTGCACCGAGCGGCTCAGCAAACCAGCGGCGTGACGCATCGCCTGTTGTTACAGAGAAAGCCGAGCGCGAACGTGCGCAGGCCGACGCATTGCCGCCGCGGCCGACGTAGATCGACTGGCGAGCAGCCACCGCGCCGTTCTGCCGTCGGTTCCATGCCGCGTCGTTGCTAGCACTCTTCGACAGTCCGACGGTGCACGACGCGATCGTGCGGCTGCGAGCGAGCGGCTTCCGCGCGGGGCCCGTGGTACTCCCGCGAGCTCGCGCTCTCTCTCTCTGTCTCTCCCTCCCTCTGTCTCTCTGTCTTTCTATCAGTCTGTCTGTCTGTCTGTCTGTCTGTCTCTCTTTCTCTCTCTCCCTCCCTCCCTCTCTCTCTCCCTCTGTCGTTCTCTCTCTGCTGATTTTAGCCAGCCAGGCAATGTCAGCGTTCGGAGCCCCGACGAGTAGGAAAGTCGGTCAAACTTCCCATCTGGCGTCTACTTCGTTCGATTGGTAGGTGCATCGCGCCTCGGGCGAGTACGCCGGTCATGTTGCGCGATCGAACCGAGTGCGTGACACAGCGAGCTGAGCCGCCGCCGCTCCGGTCGCTCGCTCGTCTCTCGTACCACGGCCGCCTGCGCCTCGCGAAATGGCTGCTCTCTAAATCGTTGCTCGCTCGAACGCGCTGCCTTCTCCTTTTGCTTCCCGTCTTCCCGTTCCTTTGTTGCAATCCGCAGCAGCCGCTCGGGCGTAAGTCGGAGCGCGAGTCGAATGCAGCCGGCGGCGGCCCATTCACGGCGGCCGCTTGCGAGACGCCCTACATCTGTTCGCCCGCTCTCGCAGAGCCGAGCCGAAGGCGACCGTGAGGCGGCGCAGCGGTTTCCTTCTTTGCGATTCTTTCGCCGTGGCTCCGCGCGTTTCCGCGGGATTCACTGCGAGCCTCGCTGCGCCTCCGCCGCCGCCGAAACGCAACGCATCGCGCTGGCGCGAGCGCTGCAGCAACGCGTGGTCCGAGACCGAGGCTCGAAGGTCAAGGCCGCGATGTCAATCGCGATAGCCTCGATGTGCGAGCGGCAGCACACGAGCGCGAGTCAGAGCAGTCAGCACAAGGTCCAGGTCTGGACGAGAATAAAAAGAACCTTCGCTAAGTATTTGCCCACGTCTCTCTTGTGGTTTCGTTCGTTAAAAATTTGTCTTTCTTTTCTTTACGTGGACTTCACTTCGTCCTCCTCTCTTATCCTTCTATCTATCTCCCTCTCTATCTGTCTCTGTCTGTCTCACTCCCTCTCTGTCTGCCTCTGTCTGTCTCTGTCCGTCTCTGTCTGTCTCTGTCTGTCTCACTCCCTCTCTGTCTGTCTCTGTCCGTCTCTGTCTGTCTCTGTCTGTCTCTGTCCGTCTCTGTCTGTCTCTGTCTGTCTCTGTCTGTCTCTGTCTCTGTCTCTGTGTCTGTCTCTGTGTCTGTCTCTGTGTCTGTCTCTGTGTCTGTCTCTGTGTCTGTCTCTGTGTCTGTCTCTGTGTCTGTCTCTGTGTCTCTCTGTCTGTCTGTCTGTCTGTCTGTCTGTCTGTCTGTCTCTCTCTCTCTCTCTCTCTCTCTCTCTCTCTCTCTCTCTCTCTCTCTCTCTCTCTCTCTCTCTCTCTCTCTCTCTCTCTCTCTCTCTCTCTCTCTCTCTCTCTCTCTCTCTACCATATCGTCTCTTCATTTTCTCACTAATCTTTCATAGATTTGTCTCCCCTGATTACGCCCCATTCATCTGCCGTTCCATCGATCGTGCGCGGCAGGGAGAGCGCAGCAGAAAAATTGCAGAGCGTACAGACGGCATCGGTCGTAAAGAATAGCCAGTAGGTCGTGCTGGACTCGCTGTGGCGGCGGCAGTAGCGGAAGCAGGGCTGCAGTAGAGCCGCTCGAAAACTGGATGGCAGATGTCGAAAGGTAACGAAGCATAGCGACGAGTAGAAAGCAAATTAAAATGGTGCCGCACTCTGTCCTCCCAGCCCAGAGGCCGTCGATACGCCAAGCACCAGCACGGTGCATCGCTGCAGTCTGCATCGAAGAATGGCTCACGGGAAGAGATAATCGTGCTCCTGCGTTATCGAGATAATCTCCTGCGTTATGGAGATAATCGTGCTCCTGCGTCCTGCGCCGTTGAGGTAAGGGTCCAGTTTCGTCCAAGCCGTTGCAAGAACCAAGAGTTCTCGACTCTCGCAGTCTCTCACGATGTCTCACGATCTCTCGTGGTCTGCGTCGCGAGAACCAAAGATGCAGCCCCCATATGCAGCTCGGGCGGAAGCGCATGCACGCCCACTCGCAACCGCGAGCCGCGAGAATCGCCTCTTTACAAGCTCGGAATTAAACGGAATTTAAAAGCACCGGCGTTCCGCACGCGGTGCAGACGCCAGCTTCCCGGCGGATCGCTTCGCGGGGACCCCCTGGAAGGCGCCCCCTGAAATTACTGGCAATCACTCGCTCTCGCTCTCTCGCGATGCGAGCGCGCCGCTCGGCGATCCGACAGACGCGGTATCACAGCGACAGCGCGCTCACTCGCTCGCTCGCTGGCACTGCCTCGCGCCGCTCGGAGCGCGCGCCTGCGTCTGGGCCCGGCGGCCCGAGCCCGAGCGAAGCGCAGTCGAAATTTGACTTCGTGGTCGTCGCCGTAGCTCGAAAGGGAAATGCTCGCGCGAGCAGAAACCGCGCCGCCGCCGAGCATCGACGCACTTCGGCGCGTGCCGAAACGGATCCGAGTTAAGAAGCGCGGGAGAGAGCGCTACTCACGCCGGGCGCGACCGGTCGAGGCATCGAACTCGAGGCAACTTGAAAAGGGAAATCGCTGCGGCGCCCGCGCCGCGGCGAGCGTGTTTACCTATTGGATATCAATTAAAGCGCGAGTGCCGTAGCGTGAGCGCCGAGCCTTCGTGCGCTGCGCTCGGTGGCGGCGGCGGGTAAACTCCGTCTGGCATGCTCTAAGATGCTGATAAGAAAGTCGCCGCCGCATAGGCTAGCTATGGCTACTCTCTCTTTGCCGACTTAATTGGGCGTGCACCGCTTCGCGAGCGACCCTTTGCGCTATCGGCCGCGCGGAGCGAAAGCTGAATCAGCTGGCGCGCACGCCGGCGGCGGCGGGGCGAAAGTCAATCGGGAGCGCTCCGTCACATGACCCAGATACGAGCGAGCGGAAACTTCGCAAGCGTGCCGTCCACTGGTGCGCACGCTAGAGGGCGCTACTTTCGATTAATCGCCGGACGAGAGAGACGACGCTCGCAGCCAGCATTCGCCGCAGCCGACGTCCGCCCACTGCGAAGCAGAGCGGCTCAGAGAGCGGCCGCAGTGGAGTAGCTGCTTCCGCTTCCGGTCTCCACCTCGTGCGTGCGTGTCGACTATATATATATATATATATATATATATATATATATATATATATATATATATATTTATATTTATATATATATATATATATATATAAATATAAATATATATATATATATATATATATATATATATATATTTATATATATATATATATATATATTAACAGATACACAGATATATATCTGAGTACCTGTTAATTTTATGAACGCGCTAGCATGTAATCCAGGCTCTGCAGGTTCAGTGTATTTCCTTCTCTCCGCGCTCTGTAACGTATTGTAATATTTCTTCATCTGTAACTCCACAAAGCCCCAAAGACTATGTGGGCGTTACGCATGAGAGTTTTGTATAGCGTTTTGTATAGTGCACTCACAGCCTAAGCGGCTTTTGGTACGCATTCGGTAGCCAACAGACTTCGTCTCACGCAGCAAAGAGAAAGTGGGAAGCATAGCAGAGTCAGGAGAGCAGTTGAGGTAGTGAGTAGCATGGAAGTAGCAGCTCAGGAACGCTGAAAAGAATGAGCCATAGACGGCAGTAGCAGCTAAATAGCTCCGATCTCTTCCCTTTCGCTCTCTTTCGCTCTCTCTCTCCCTCCCTCTCTCTCTCTCTCCTTCCTCAGTCCCTCAGACTAACGGTCCCTCAGATTACCAATTGCCTCAGGGAGCTTCCGCAGCTCAGGCAGAGCTCCAGCGATTCCTGCGAGCGATTCCATTCTTGCCACTCCGCAATGTCACGTCAGCTCTGCAGACATGCTCGATCCCAGTGGACTCGCCGCATCACTCACTAGCAACTGCCACTCTCGGCACAAGGGTATTGTGATAATAAATTCAGATTTACGTATTCTGTAGCAGCAAATTTGTATAAGTTCCCACGTAGAAGTTTAGCTCTCTCTGAGATCGCTGTAAAAATGACTTTTTGTTATAAAATATTCATTATTTTTATCCACAGCATCCTGCGTACCTATGTCGTGCGAAGTACTGTAGCTCTGACACCGTCGCACCGTCGTTACTCGTTGCGCGCTTCCGCCACCAACTTCCGGTACCGACTGCCGCTACCGCTCGATGGACCGGTCGCTCGCCTTCTTCCGACTCGGCGCCGCGTCCACGCATCGCCCTCGTCGCGGTCGATTTCGCGCTCGCGCTCGCAAGAGCGTGCGCTAAGCACGTGCGACCGAATTCAAGCGCACGCGCGCGAGTACGCAATCGCTACGCTTCGCCCTCGCGCGCGAGCGCGAATGCAAATATAAATGCGATCGAGCGGACGACGGAAAGGCCGCCGCCGCTTTTGTGCCGCCGCCGCGGCGGCCTTTCCTTCTCTCTTCGCCGCCGCCGCCGGTAATTCTCCGTGGACGGCGGCGGCGGCGGAGCGCGCGCCAGGCGAAAAGCGCGGCGCGCGCTCGCTGCCGCCGAAGCCTTGTCGCTCAAGGCGCGTCCACGCGCCGGCCATTAGCAGCTCGACCCGCGGCAAGCGCGAGCCGAGAGAGAGAGCGACGCCGCGCCGCCGACGACAGCGCGTCCTGCCCTGGCGGGTGTCGCGCCGGCGAGCGCGCCCCGAGCCAGCGCCGCCTCGGCGGCGGCGGCGGCGGCGGCGGCATCCTCCTCGGTCGCGCGCGCGCGCGACCCTTCGCTCCGACCTCGTCCGGCGGCCCCGTCGACAAGGAAAGAGACGCGTCCTCGTAGCGTCGTAACGGCGAGCCTAGATCGAGCCGAGACGCCGCGTCCCTGCGGGTCTGGCCTTATTTCACTCGCTCGCTGTGTCGCCCGCTCGCTCGCTCGGGCCCCTCGCGCCAACGCCTCTCGCGCTTGAGCCGCTCGGCGTCGCTCGGATTGGAGCCCCTCGCTCGCTCGCTCGCTCGCCGTGCTTCGCCGCGCTTCGCCGCGCGCGAACCCGTCCGTTTCCGCGTTTCCGTCGCCTGAGCGAACGCCGCGTCGCCGCTGAAGCTTTAAGCAGCCGCCGCCGCCGCCGCCGCCGCGACTTCTCAGGCGGAAGGGAACGCGACGCGGTCCCCGACATTCGTCCCGTTCTAGCCTCGGGCTCCGAGGTGGAAGCTTGAGTGGGAGTAGGGAAGTTGGAAGTAGGAAGTAAGAAGTAGGAAGCAGTAGCCGCCGCATCTGCGGCTCTGACGGAGACTGTCATGGCCGAGTCGCTTCCCTCGCGCGTCGATGACCGCAGCCGTAGCGGCATCCGCAGCGGAGGCCGCGGCGGCAGCGGCGGCGGCGAACCGAAACGAACCAAAACGAACCGAAACGAACCAAAACGAACCGAAACGAACCGAACGTGCCGCGAACCAAAACAAGAGCACGCGAGAGGCGAAAGTAAATACGCACGCATCCTTGAGAGACGGGTGCCAATCACCAAGGTGCTGACAAAGCCGCCCTGACGCCGCCGACCCGGGCATCCCAGGGCAGCCCAGGCGACGCCACCGCCGCCGAAGCCGTGCCGTCGACGCCGGCCGCGGCGGGGCGTCGCTCGCTCGCTCGCTCGGTCGCCCTGGCGCGCGCACGCGGCGGCTCCCGGGGCTCGGCGGCGGCGGCCGCCGGCCTGTCGTCGTCGCATGCGGATTGCAGCGGCGGCGGCAGCTCGGCGCCTCCGCTATCCGGCAGCTAGCAGCGGCCGGCCTGCCCGCGTCTTCTCCGCCGCGACCTACACCCCCCGTCGACATCCGCTTGAGCCGCTTGAGCCCGCAGCCCTCAAAGTCACCGCCGCCGCCACCGCGAGGGCTTCGGAGCGACGCTGGAGCTGCCCTGTTGCCCAACTGCCTCCACCCCGTTGCCTTTGCGCTGACTCCGAAAGCTTCGTCGCTACGAGAGGCGCAGCAGGGCAGGGACCCCCCAGTGCGGACAGACAGCGCTTAGTACAGCAGACGACAGTCAAGCCTTCGCCGGCGCGCGAGCGCATCCGCTGCAGCCGGCGCGCTCTCTCTCTCTCTCTCTCTCTCTCTCTCTCTCTCTCTCTCTCTCTCTCTCTCTCTCGCAGCTTCGCGAGCGGAAACTGCCCGAGGGACGTCACGGAGAGGTGGAAGAGGAGGAGGCGCGGAGGCTGCGTCCTACCTCGTCCTTGTTCATGGCTGTGGCTCATGCGTCGAACAGACAGACGCAGTGACAATCGAGTGAACGTTCGGCTCGGCACGAGACGGCAGCAGTGACTGTCCGCGGACGTAGCCGGTGCCGCAGCGCCGCGACGCTGCTGCGGCGTCGGCGCTGCGGCGGCGTCGACGGGACGGCGCGCTGCGGCGAGCGTCCTGTCGACGCGCGACGGAGCGTCCGCCGCTGCTGCTGCGCCGCGCCGGCCGACGCGAGCGGCGCCTGCGTCTCACGCCTGCGTCGAGGCACGGGCCGGCGAGTCTCCCCTCACCCCGATCAATGAGTCGCACAACGAAATGCCACCCCGACGGCACGCCCCGCTCTCTCGGTATGCAGCGCGACGGCTCCGGTGGCGGCTTCTCGCTGGACACAATGAAAGAGAGCTCTGCCGGCGCTGCTGCGCGATCGCCGATCGATGCCGTGCCCAAACACAGCGCAAGCACCGTGAGCGCCGGCGCTCGTCGTAACGTCAATGGCGGCAGCTAATGAGACGCTTCGCGCTCGCCTAAGACGGCTTCCAGCTCGCGCGGTCCTCCCACACCATGGTTTCGCATCCGACATCCGTGCCGCAGTAATGCCGCGGCTCGGCACGAGCGCAGCGAGAGAGGCGGCGGCAGCAGCCGATCGGCGCCACTCGACTCGCGAGCGGCGCGCGGTCGGGTGCGAGAGGATTTCGGCTCTGAAATGTTTGGCGGGCGCCCTCTAAACGCAGGGTGCCGCGCGTGTCGTTCGCAATCGCCATCTTTGAGCCACCATCTTGTTTCGCAGCCGATTCGCATTTGCATTGCATTTGCTCGCGGCGACGCGGACGCGGACGCGGCAATCGGATCGCAACAACGAGGCAACAAGCGCACTCAGTGGCGAGCGAGCGACACCATTCGCTTCGGCAGCGTTCTCGGCTCGACCGGCCTCGGCAGTGGGGCGGAGAAGCCCTTCCGCCTGCGAAGAATTTCGCCTCCACCCACGCGCGTGCGCAGTGCGGGACGGGGTCCGAAGCGATGGCGCCGCTGACGCGTCAGAGGATTGACGGAGACTCGACGACGGAGACGATCGGACGATTGGAGACGGATCGAGAACGAGACGGACGATCAGAGACGCGCGTCGGAGACTTGACGACGAGGACGACTATCGCAGCAGCCGCTGCCTGCTCTGCTCTGCTCGGCTCTATCCGGCTCTGCTCGGCTCTGCTCTGCCCTGCTCGGCTCTATCCTGCTCTGCTCTACTCTGCTTTGCTCTGCTCTGCTCAGCTCGGCTCTGCTCGGCTCTGCCCTGCTCTGCTTTGCACGACTCTGCTCTGCCCTGCCCTGCTCTGCCCTGCTCGGCTCTGCCGTGCTCTGCTTTGCTCTGCTCTGCTCTACTTTGCTCGGCTCTGCTCTGCCCTGCTCTGCTCTGCTTTGCTCGGCTCCTCCCTCTTCTGCTCGGCTCTGCCCTGCTTGGCTCTGCCCTGCTCGGCTCTGCCCTGCTCTGCTCTGCGAGCGAGCGAGCAACGTGCGCCGGCTAGCGCGAAGGGCGCGCTAGCCGGTGCACGTTTCTGCGAGCACACCGCGTTGAATCGGCGAGGCGGAGCGCTGCTCCGGCGGCGCGACAGATTCATTTCGCATTTCATTTGAATTCATTTGAATCGGCGGCGGCTCGATCGCCTCGAGCTCGATGCACCGAGCGATGATGCAGCGGGAGCTAGTGGCTAGCCGGCGGCTCTTCCGCTGCCCGCACCGGGCGCCGCCGCCGCCGCCGTAGCGAGCCGATTGGCCGTCTCGCGGCGGCCCGGCCGTAAGAATACGTACAATCAAAGCGAGACCGGTATGTACCAAGCGCGGTACGCACGGATCGATGCGGTCCGCACCTTCAACCGCTGCTCAAACCGCCGCAGGAGCAGGAGCTGCAGGAGCAGGAGCTGCAGGAGCAGGAGCAGGAGCAGGAGCTGCAGTCTCTCGTCGTTCCAGGAGCCGCGACCTCGGACGCCGCGAAGCGCTACGACCGCCGCGCTACTACCGAGGCCGTACGATCTCGAACGACGACCGTCGGCGTGGCGGCGACGCGCCAGCGAAACCCTTCCTCTCGCTCGGTCGCGGCTCAGAAAAAGACACGTGACCGCAGCCTCTGCGACCGTTCTTCGAAGCTCGCTCTCTCCGAAGCTCTCCTTCCTCCCCCGAAGCCCCGTCGCTTAGCTTGCGTCATTCGTATAGCGCCGTAGGAGAACCTAAATCTCTCCGCGAGTCTTGACCAACCAGTCTTCAACGACCAACGAGTCTTCAACGACCAACGAGTCTTCAACGACCAGGGTCTTGAGCTCTTTGAGCCCTGGCTGCGCACGTGTGCGCAGCCAGGGCTCAAAGAGCTCAAGACCCTGGTCGTTGAAGCGTGCACCTTTACCCATGCGACCGGTCGCTTGATCGTGACCAAGACAGCGTCCGCCGGAGATGAGGGCTGCGGGCTGTGCCAGCGGGCGGTGCTCGGTGCGCGGGCGAAGCGGAGGCCAACTAACTGCCGGAAATAGAGAATGGGATCATTGCATGTGGAAAGCCGTCGTGTTGGAAGCCTCTACGATATACATACATATATACATATATATATATGTATATATGTATATATATATATATGTATATATGTATGTATGTATGCGCCTAGAGAGAGGTTAAGTTCTCTGAGGGTGCTTTATCAAGTGAATTATTATTATTATTATTATTATTATGTATGCATGTATGTATATGAATGAATAACATATATGTATATAATTAATTTGTATTTTATTTCTATTCAGGCGCTTCAATTATGCCAACAGTCTCAAGCCCATGACCTCGGTCGTTCGATCCTTTCACCTTGACCTTGGTCGGGCGAGTGCCTTAACCGCCGGGGCAAAACCAGCGGATTCCCCAGAAAGTTCAAGCCTCAGCTCGACCCCACGATTCTCAGTCGCCATTCAGGCCTGCAGCAGACGGTCTCCGGTTTCGCTTCATTTTGTAATTGTAGAAGTAAATAGCAGACGATTCACGGCCTCGTGCCTTGAGCGCCAGATTTATCCCATCTAGCGGCTATCGCTCTCTGTCGGCCATCATGCAGTGGGCAATGAACGATTGACCGCTGAAAGACTCAAACCCACCCGCGACGTTTCGCTTTGCTCGGTAGAGCGCCTTAACGGAATCGACTGCGTCGTCGCAAGGACGGCACAGCGGCCGCGGTCACGTGACCGCACCACACGACTCGCAAGGACGCTACCCTCTGTAAGCGCGGCAGCAACGGTTCGCTAGCACTCTGCCAGCGACGCGCGCGAATGAATCGGCCGCTTAAATTATGCCAGGATCGCCTGCAGCCGCCGAGCGCGCTCGTGCGCACGCGCGCGAGCGTCGATCGAACGCGGGCGGGGAGGCGACGGCTCGAGGCGACGACGAAGCGGCCGCCGCGGCCCCAGCGAGATGGCGCGCGTGCGTGGGCAGTGGCGTCGCTGACGGTGGGGCACTCGCTCCCTCGCGCGGCAGTTGCGCTTTTAGCCCAAAGTGGACGTCGCCGGAGCGCGCCAATGGCGACAGCGGCCGCGCCACGCTACGCGTTCGGTAGCCTCAAGTGCGCTCCGAACTGGATGGCGCCGCGAGAAAGGGCTCGAACGTATTGCCCGGCGCCTGCGGCAGGCGCTTGGCCATTGGCGCTATTCGGCGGGCTACAGCGGGGCGGCGAGATTGGCCGAGAGCGCCGACGGCGCGCGTACCTGCATGTCGTCTCGCGCTGCGCCAGCGCCGCCGCCGCCGCCGCTGCACGCCTCGGTCGATTGGAAGCTGACCGTCGGCCGCCTCTAACGCCGCTGCCGGCCGCCGGTATATCCCTCTTTCTGTCTCTCCGGAAGCGGAAGCGACGCGAGCGTGCGAGCGAGCGCGGCGCGCATTGTCCCGCGCGGCAGCGTTGCCGATAGACGCCCGGGAGCCGACGCGCCGCCGCTCATCTCACGACGAGCGGCAATTTCCTTACGTCGATCGCGTTCAATGCCCGGCGTCGGCGCACTAGCGGCCGCCTCGCCGCGGCGGGCCTTTCGTAGCTGCAGCCGCCGGCCACTACCCGCGGCGGCGGCGGCGGCGCCGCTACCGCAGTCCTGGGTGTAGTCGCACCGCAGTGGGCTAGCGGCCGTGAACCTCGTGAACTCCTCGTGAACATCGCAGTGAGCTCGCGGCGCGACTCCTCGTGAACCGCGAGTGCACGCGGCTGCGGGCTTCACGCACGCCCCGACGCGCCCGCAGGAATCGCCGCGTCGGCGGCGGCAGCGGAAGCGGCGGCTGCTTCCGCTTCCGCTTCGTGGTAGCGACAAGGAGAAGAAAACAACTGAATCGCCGTGTCGGCAGAGAGCTCTCTCTCCCCGAAAGAAGAGCAACTCTACTACTCGGTTTCGTACGCGGTGCAACAAACTTGCGATGACGCGTGTCACGCGTCTTTTCTTTTTCTAGCGTTACGAAGTCCCCTCGGCGAGCTTGGCGCCCTGTTCGGATGAGCATTTTTGCGTGGTGAAATTCTTTCCTGACAAAGCTCGTGGACTGGGGGACGCGCCAACGCACTGACGCCGGTTGCGACTGAGGCGGACGGATGGAATGGCGGCCATGTAAGCGAGTCCACCGTCAACGCTCGCTCACCGCGGGAGTTGCTCTCGCATTCCACAGGATGCGCTATTTACACTCTCGAGCTTGCCAACGCGCATGTCACGTGGGCTTTTCGATAGCCGGAAGTTGGTTTTGCTTTAGCCTTTTGCTGGCGGAACGTTTCGGCGGAGTTTTGGCTCTCGATCTGAAGTCTGAAATCTCCAGTCGTACTGCGCGTGCTTGAGACGAGAGCCGGTGAAATGACTCGTTCTTGCTATTGAAAAAGACTGGATTACCTTGCGTGCGTGACGAAGCGAATTAATCGGAGGGACTCGACCAACTTTGAGCCTGAAGAAAGGTTCCGCAGCAGCGTATTAACTTCAGTCACTCACTTTTAGATCGCTTTAATTTGTCTATTCCGACCAGTCCGTCTGAAATGCTTCCTAAATCGTGCTCTTGTCATCGTCACATCGACTTATCTGACTCAACTAGTTTAGCTTTGCCTCTAACCAAGATCAGTAAATTCACCTGCTCAGCACAGCTTTCGCTCGGTTCGTGTCAATTGTCTTTTCTGCGTTCATGCTTGCTGAAATTTCGCACGCCATCACTAATCAATTGTGCCATCAATTGTGCCATCACTAATTCACAATTGTGCCATCACTAATCAATTGAAATGCTTACTCTTCTTCAAGCGGTGAAGACAGTTATTTAGTTCTCTTAGGGTGCAGTAAACATGTTTTTAAGTGTAATAAATAATAATGATACTAATATTATTATGATTATTACGGAATTTACGATGGAGTCGTAGCCACAACCCTGCTTATTTAAGAAGGAGTTAGCAGGCTACATACGCGTTGGTTTACAGGGCATCGATCCCAGGATGCTACGGGAGAAAATGCATGTACGCTAACATGGCACGCTTTGCGTGTTTATGGCAGCGGATGGCCACAGCTTTTGTAAGCGGGCGGAATTCAAAGTGTCGCCTAGCTCTGATTACACCGGTCTGCATGAACTTGTCAGAAAAACTAATGTTTGAAGTTGCAGAGGGAATTTCTTGCAATAGAAAGAGAGATAGAGAGAGAGAGAGAGAGAGAGAGAGAGAGAGAAGAGAGAGAGAGAGAGAGAGAGAGATAGAGAGAGAGATAGAGAGAGAGAGAGAGAGAGAGAGAGAGAGAGAGAGAGAGAGAGAGAGAGAGAGAGAGAGAGAGAGAGAGAGAGAGAGAGAGAGAGAGAGAGAGAGAGATAGAACCAGAGAGAGAGAGAGAGGCAGAGAGACAGCGAGAGAGAGAGAGGCAGCGAGAGAGAGAGAGGCAGAGAGAGAGACAGCGAGAGAGAGAGAGAGGCAGAGAGGCAGAGAGGCAGAGAGGCAGAGAGGCTGAGAGAGAGAGAGAGAGAGAGAGAGAGAGAGAGAGAGAAAGAGAGAGAGGCAGAGAGAGAGGCAGCGAGAGAGAGGCAGAGAGAGAGAGAGAGAGAGAGAGAGAGAGAGAGAGAGAGAGAGAGAGAGAGAGACACACACACACACACACACACACACACACACACACACAGAGTTACAGCTGCCATTTCCACATTAGGAGTCGAGCAATTGTGGTTTTGATTCAACATTATAGGAAACGGTGTTCCCGGTTCATCTTCAAAATGTCATGCGACTGCGCACGGGCCCATGTCACGCTATGGCCTCAAATTGACCGGGCCAGCCAAACTACCCCAAGTATTTCGACTGCAAAACAGCTGCCATTTCCACAATTAGCTTTGAGAAACTGCGGTTTTAATTCCACAATACAAAAACAGCGTTCCGCGTTAACCCACTAAATTCCATGACATCGCGCCTGTGTGTTCGAATGCTATGGCCTCAAATCGCATAATAGGCGTTGCACACCTGTGCTTTTGATTCTAAACTCTAGAAGAAAATGTTTGAGTTTACCCAAGAAATTCCATGATATTGGGTAGGCGTGCATTCTAATGCTGTGGCCTCCAATGGCTCGGGTCATCAAAGGCCAAGTTTAAATAATGCGTCAGCACAATCGCATAAAATTTGGTTGGTAAACCCGGATTACCGCTTTCCATAATAGGCGTACAAAAGCGAAGTTTAGCGACACATGTTATTGAAATACTAGCCCCGTATTGCAGTTTGAAACTGCCTAGCGGACAGTGCCTTGAAGACCTTTGCATGGGAGAGTCTGCAGAATTTATATGAATATGTGAAGCGCCTGAATAGAGATTAGGTTCTCTTGGGGCGCTATACTAATGAATTGTATACTGTACGATAGCGTGCATGCCCGATGACATGGCGTTTTTCATTTAAAATCAGAACGCAGTATGAGGAATGAAAACCACAGCTATACAACGCTTATCGTTAAAATGGCAGCTAGTTCGCAGTTCGATTATGTAGGGAGGCTCGCTGACCCGGGTCAATGGAGGCCCTAGCATGAGAGCGCGCAATGACAATCGCATGAAATTCAGTGGTAAACAAGGAAAGCTGCTCGTTATTATTTGATATAAAACCCCAATAAGCTTTTTGGTAAAATTGCAGAGCAATCGAAGCTTGACTATTCTTCGCTGCCATTTGAGCCGGGCCAACGGAGGCCATATCATAAGAACGCTTTCTTAAAATTTAGTGGGTAAACCTGGCATTCTGTTCTTTATCAAAATAAAAATAAAAACAAAAACATTTGAAATCAAAAGCGCAGTTTCGTGAACATTTTTGTGGAATTGGCAGCTTTATTTTGGTTTGAATGTTTTGGGCTTTCTTTTGGGCTGTGCCATCTTAGGCAGTAGCAGAAGAACGCGCTGGCGAAATCGCATGAAGTTATGTGGGTTATCCTGGAACACCTATCTCTATTAATTTAAATGAAACTGGAGATTTACAATCGCACGAAACCTCTTGTTGGTAAACGTGGAATACTTTTGTCTATAATTTAGAATCGAAGCCAACCGAATTAATTTTCGATACATTCGATACATTCGGCGATACAGCTGCCGTTTTGTGAAAATGGCAGCTGTATCGCCGTTGAAATGTTTAAGTAGGCTGGCTGGCCCAGCGATTGACTTTAGGCCATAGCGCGAGAACGGGCAAGTGTCGTTGAATTTATTGGATTAAAATGAAACATCATTCTGCATAATTTGAAATTGAAAACTACAGATTTGCTTATTGTGGAAGTGGCAGCTCGAATGTCGCAGATCGAATATGTAGGAATGCTGGCTGGCTGACCCTCGCCGTTGAGGCGATAGCGCGAGAACGGCCATGCGCTATACCGTGAAATTAATTTCATCGGTAAGCACGGAACGCGGTTTTATGAATGCGACTTCGAAGCAGCACGTGCGAGGCGCCATTTGTGGCATCATTGGCAGCTGTATCTCTCGGTTTACAAAAAATTAGGGTGGGTTGGGCTAGTGGAGGCTCGCCGCTTGATAACGCATCGATCATTGATTGGCTCATTGGTCATCGATCACCAAACGGCACACAATTTGGGTTCTCTAAGCTCGGAGCACTGTTTTCCGGAATGCGATATGAAAGCCAAATTTGGCGGACTGGTCGTTTGGATGACTACGGCGGGAATTTCGCAGCTGTATTGCAGTGTGACTACTTTGGGAGGCTGACAAGCCCGGGCGCATTTGGAGGGATAGAGATTTGATAGCGTGAGATAATTAGAATAACATAATAATATATAATATAATATATATTAATATATATTATAATATAAAAATAATTAATATAATTATAATATTATTAATATATTTTTATAATATATATTATATATATATATATATATATATATATATTATAATATATTAATAATTAATATAATAATATAATATAATATATAGTATATGATATAATAATATATAATAATAAGCGTGAGATAACGCTCACTCGCTGTGTTACCGCGTTCGGTTGGTAAGCCGGAGCTATTCGCTACAAATCGTCGAATAAAACCCGCATCCGAGCAGCGAGCTCGAACGTTGCTGAAATGGTAGTTGAATCGCAGTTGGAGCTCGCAGAGATCTGCTGGCTGGCCCGACAAATTGCACGGTCGTTGCATGGCGACGACCGTGCAACGCATAGCACGGTAACAGCGACCTACACGCGCTACGCCATGAAATCTCCTGGAAGCACCCGGAGCCTAGTTTTGCTTTGTTTTCTTTTTCCGTGCACGGCCTCTTTTTTCAGCTGCGGATCGCGTATGCAGGAATCGGCATCTGCGATCGATCGATAGATCGGTCGATCGGCTTTTTTAAAATATACGATGGGCCGGGCAATCGAAGGCCAGTGCATCGACAGCGCCCGCTCACTCAAAAAAGGCGCGAGGTCACGTTTTGAAACTCGGAACGCTGCCTTCCATTGGTCGAGCGTTCAAAGTTCTCGCCCCGACCAAGGTCTGGCCGAGTTTGTGGACTCGAGCCCCGAGGCATATGTGCGAAGCGTGAATGGCAGCGCATGAATGGAGATTAAGTTCTCCTGGGGCGCTATGCAAATGAATTAATCATATTGATAAAAGCCACAGTTCCGCAAAGCGCATGCTGGAAATGGCAGCGGCGGCCCAGATTGAATACGTCGTGGGCGGGCAGGTGAGAAGACAGATGTCGCCGGGCGCCAAGACCGAGGGGCGCCAACAGCGGAATGGATTGGGCGCGTAATTTTTTGAAACTTTTTCATCTGAGAATACCATTTCTTTATTTCTAGCCAGTCCTTGTTTCTATCGACTCGACTATTGCTGGCCGAGCTGATCAAGCTGTTTACAGACTCAGGCCAAGATGTAGCTTGATGCTGTGGCGGCACACACGCGACGACGACACGGGAATACCGAGGGGGGCTTTAACCAGCGCGTACTCGGCTGGCGCTCGCAGCGCAACAAGCACGGTACTGCCTTTCACCCCCCCCCGTTGGCATTCCAACTGCGTTTCCATGCATTTCCGTTTCCGCTCGCTCCCGCCTGCCTGCCGCAGGCGGGCTGCGTCGCGTCAAGAAAGAGCCGGCGTGCCGTGGCTGAGCACCAAAAAAACTATGACGACCACACAAGCTAGGCTTAGTTAACTGGCTGCGCTACGACAACGCAGCAGTCATGTCTGGCTACTTGTCACGTGTCCAAAAGAGAATACCGTCCAGAAGTGAGAGTGCAATTTTTTTTGTAAGCTGCGATCGCCACAGCTTGAACCTGGCATGAGTTTATGCTGAAAGGCGAGATTCCATTGTCATTACCTTTTTTTGGAACAATAGAGAGCGCCTACTTATTCTTTTCAAGATCAGCTCTTAGGTGGAAAGAACTGAAGAATGTCTCAAACCTCAACGCTATCAAACGCGACTCTCTAACAAGGTGGAGCAAAAGAGTGGATGCTGCGTAAGCTATCAATGATGGACTGATCACCCGTATAGGTCTTTTGGAGTAACTGTCTGAGGACGCAAGTGGAACGCATGAAAAAAGAAGTGAAGCTGGCACTCGTCTACGTTGTATTTTGAACATTAACTTCTTTGCTCTGTTGCCATATTGGTACAAAAACTTCTTAAGGAAGATTGACAGAAAAGACTGCGGGATCGTAAAATGCACTTCAAGGGCGCCTCCTGTGACATCCACTCTCTTGAGATTGAGTTTTCACGACTTCGACAAGACCCGTGCCAAGAATCACTACTAGATACCAAAAGGAGACGTGAATTGAGGGAGTTGCAGTTGAACAAAGAATCCGCCCGAGGACACAGATGCCCGGAGAGCTCTAAAAAGATATTGGTCCGCGGCTGAGGAGGAAATTTAAAAAATAACGAACTACAGCATAGACTATCTCCGACTAGTGATTACAACTAGGTTTTACCGGCTTACAGATCTTGATGCAAAATTTAGTTTCTTGTTGAAAGTTGAGAAGCTTTTTTGCAGACGCTTGACCACAATAAACTTGACCACCAATGTCTAGATCTTGGAGGAATCCGTCGTTCAGACGTTGATTGTACAGAGCTGTGCAACGAAATATGTGACTGTAAAATGCTTCGTGCCACACGTCACAACTCGTCACTAAAGACACCATTGGAACTCGTACCGCTCATTGTCAGTTATGGAGAAGACGTGTTTCCTAATTTGAGAGTCGCCCTGCAAGTTCTTCTCACCATATAATTTTCTAGCTGTGAAAGTTTGCTTGGCAAGCTGAAAATAATCCTGTTTTATCTGGGAGCTTTAATGGAGAAAGATAGACTGACTCTTTGATTTGGCCTTGTTAAGCATCGAGGAAGAAACTCTGGAATCTATTGACTTTCAAAGGATAATAGAATAGTTTGCCACATTCAAGGCCAGGGAAATTCACCTAATTTAAAGCTGTGATAACTACCTTGTACCTGTACTACAGTTTATAAAACTTTCTTGACTCGATGTGCCAGCTAGTGTGTGTTTGTTGGCATTTCTTCCGTCGTGAGGCTATTTTTGACAAGGGGACGGGGCGCCGTTTGTAGCTTTGTCATCAGGCCAAGCATCGTACCACCGGCTTTTCGGAATCCAACAGTCTACTAATACCTCGTACAAAACCTCAAATCCTTCGGAGATCGTGCATTTAGTTCGTATGCTCCCAAAGCCTGGAACTCTCTCCTGACTTACGTCACAACATCCCCTGACTTGACCACATTTAAAAAGAACTTAAAAGCACACCTATTTAGGACAGCATTTAGTGGGTACCTGTGATTCGTCCTTCATGTGCTTATGCGTGCTGACACTGTGCACGCTGCCACTAACCACATTTGCATGCTGACCCTGTGCATGTCACCCCTAACCATATTATTCATGTTATTTATCAAGCATGATATTACTCACCCTTCAATTGCATTTCCCTTTGCAGCTAATGTAAAGCCCCTAGAAAGAGATTGAGCTATCTGAGGGCACTTTATCAAGTGCATTATTATTATTATTGTCCCAGGGCGATGAAAGGTCTCACTACACCTCTGTGCCGTGAAATGAGACATCCCAAGCCCATTATTATAATAATACTAAACTAATACGTAATCTATAGGCATATATAATTTGTAATAACATAATGATAATAATGCTGTAAAATTAGGTTGATTAAACCGGATTACTGTTAATGTAGAATTAATACCGCAGTTATCGAAGCTCTTTGTGGAAACGTCAGCGGTATGGAGAGCGCTATACAAATGTATTATTATAATTATTACTGTTATTATCATCACATTTCAATTATATAGAGAGGCTGGCTAGCCCGAAAATCTGAGACCCCCGACATGACAGCGAGCACACGCAATCGCACGATATTTTTTTGGTGAACCTGGAGCGTGGCTATCTATAACTTGTAATCAAAATCGCCGATGCGAAAAGCGAAAAGCTTTGCATTGCAATGGCAGCCTGACTATCGCAGTTTGACTATTCTGGGCGGGACAAGCTGGGCGGGACGGTCGGAGGCATTCTTAGCGTAAGAATGGGCAGGTCGCGAAATCGGAACGATTCTTTTGATAAACCTAGCATAGCGTTCTCTTATCATTTCCAAACAAAATCGCAGTTGCGCTTATCTTTTTTTTGTAGCTGCATTGCAATATTGCGGAGAAATAATATTGCAGTTTGAATGCTTAAGCTATTTGTTATTTATTTAAGCTATTTATAGCTGCTATTTATGACGGGCCATCGGAGGCATCAGAACGCACAAGCGCGACAGCGTGAATTTTCGTAGTTTAACCTGGATTTAGACTATTTTCTATTGTTTGGCAAACCGCAGTCTCGCGAAGCTTTTTTTGTTGAAATGGCAGCTTTTATATTACAGTTCGAATAGGCAGGGAGGCTGGCTGACCCGGACAGTCGGAGGCGATAGCCTGACAACGGCCTTGTGCTATGTCGTGAAATTAAGTTGGTAAACTCGGAACGAACACGGTTCCGTGTATGCGGTATTGACAGACTGCCAGACTCCTGGACTTGTGGAGTTAGCAGCTGTATAACAGCTTGAGAAGAAACTTTATTTTGAAACTCGAAACTCAGTTTTTTTATTTTTATTTTTAAACTTTATTTTGAAACTCCCACACGGAATGAAAGCCGCAATTGTGCAAAGCGTATTCGGAAATCTGCATCTGCATCGCTCAGTCGCATAGTTGCATAGCAAGGCGAGGCTGGTCTGGTCAATCTGGGGCGATCATAGCATGAGAATGCCCAGGCACTACGCCATTAAATTAGGTTGGAAAAATGCGGAGCGCTGTTTTCTATCGTACAAAATCGAAACCGCTGCTGCGAAACGGTCATTGTTAAAATGGCAGCTGTACACCGCAGTTCGATTATGCTCCGGGGATGCTGGCTAGCCCGGGCCATTGGAGGTCTAAGCGAGAACGAACGCGCTCGCAAGCGGAGTCACACGATATTTGGCAAAAATGTAAGCCTGAACCATCGCTTGCTATGATTTTAAATCAAAACCGTGGTTTTGCCAAGATTTTGGTTGAAATGGCAGTCCTATCGAAGTTTGACTCTTCTTGGCTGCCGCACGGGCTGAGCCATCGGGGGGGGGGCATAGCCTGAGAACTCGCAAGCGTAATCGGCCGAAATTTAGTACGTAAACATGGCATGATTTCCCCGTCGTTTGAAATAGAAACAATACTAGCGCGAAGCATTTCGTAGGGAATTGCATCTTCATTACAGTTAAAATTTTTGAGCTGCCACTCTGGCATCGGCCATTTCATTACGATGAAGGGGGATAAGTCCTATACATGGCCGGAAACCATCGGAGACCATAGCAGAAGAACGTGCTAGCACGATCGCATTAAATTTGGTGGATAAACCCGGAAATACTGGTCATCTACGTAATTTGAAAATGCAGTTGCTTTGAGAGGATTCTCTTCAGCAGGAATGGAAGGAAGGACCAACAGGGCATCCAGCTGCTTGTCATGCTTGCATGAAAATGGCAATCTACCAGAACGTGGCTACTAAACGGGCACCACGAGGAGGAGGAGGAGGAGGAGGAGGAGGAGGAGGAGGAGGAGGAGGAGGAGGAGGAGGAGGAGGAGGAGGAGGAGGAGGAGGAGGAGGAGGAGGAGGAGGAGGAGGAGGAGGAGGAGGAGGAGGAGGAGGAGGAGGAGGAGGAGGAGGAGGAGGAGGAGGAGGAGGAGGAGGAGGAGGAGGAGGAGGAGGAGGAGGAGGAGAAATAAGTGAGCAGAAATGGTGAGCCGACGATCCCAAGTACTTAGCGGGTGCCCCCTTCGCACTTCGGAGGCTCGCTGGAAAACCGCTGGCCGCGGTTAGACATCCAACCTGTACACTCTGAGACCGTGCAATGAGGTAGGACCAAAGCCACCACGTCGCAGCGCTGCCAGTGCTGACGCCTATGCGATATCGAGACCGGCGAGCGAGCAGAGCTTTGACAGCAGCGGATATACTAGTACAAATGTTCAGTATTTTGTAATTATATTACATTGTGTAATACTTATATATATTAATAATTAATGTTAGTTATAATTAGTACACAAGTATTTGTATATAAATGATATATTACACTAATAAATTACACTACGTATAAATTCATTTTCTATTTACTAATACCAACAGAGTACTAAGCCGAGCCGAGCCGAGCCGGTCAATCCGATTGAGGACTGATATATATATATATATATATATATATATTCAATTTTTAAATAAATCCTTTACATACAAACTACATTTTAACAAATTATTATATCTTAACCGGAGGAGCCATGCCCTGCCGCGGGGGCTGCCTGCGCCTCCTCCCGTTTCAGGAGCAGGGACCGCACGTCTCCCGACCCAGAAATGGCGTCCGAGACTCACAGCCGCCGCAATGCCGTCCGATCCGCGCTCGCAATTCCGAAATCCAACACCCGGCTGGCTTTATTATCCGGCCACCAGTCACCAAGAGCATCGACCACAAAGGGTCACACCACTGCCGACCGATAGCCAGCGGTCAGGAAAGACTGCTGGCCACTGGCCTCGTACTTATCAAACTTATCAACCTTTTTTCGAGCCGCCGCCACCACCTTGGCATCCTACGCTGTGTCCTTTGAACAGGTTGATCGTTGCCCTTTGACCTTCCGTCGTGGCTGCGAGAGACTCCGCCCGATCGCGGGCCGCTCGAGCTCGGGCCATTTCGGATAGCGTTTCAATTTAAAGCGTCAGCCATTTCTGCCTTTCTTAAACTAACGTCATAAGCAATTCGAATTGCTGTCCGCTGACAACCATTTAACGCCTTCCTTCTCTAGAAGCTGCAAGCGCGTCGTCGAGGCTGCGGACGTCAGCGCTGCGTCGCTTTCGCCCACGTTTCTGTCGCCAATACTGAGACGGTATCCTGAGAGGCCACGAGCAACTTCTCGGCAGGCTACGCCTGCCGCCGTCGGCGCAGAAGATTCGCTCGCAGCGGCCGACGCGACGGCGATTGCCAGTCTCGACGCCTCGACGCTCACGCCGGTTCGGCCATCACCTAATTCTGCTGCTTTACGTACGCTCTCTCTCTCTCTCTCTCTCTCTCTCTCTCTCTCTCGCGAGCACCCCATTCACATCGCTGATTTGAAACCATATTTACACGAGCGCCAGCCAGAATAATTGGCTCTATTTATAGGGGCTCGTTTCATCAATCCGTCTGCCGCCGCGGCGGCAGCAGCCGTGGTCAGGTCACGAGCACTCATTGGCCCTCGCTCCGACGACGGTTGGCGGCGCTTGCACGCTTTTCGAGAACTGCGGACTGCAGAAATGAGCACCGCCACTCCAACCCCAGCCCTGCCTCGACAGCTGGGCAGCGCGCTGCTATTCGGCTGCGCGAGGCTGAGCGCCGAGGCTGAGCGCCGAGGCTGAGCGCCGAGGCTGAGCGCCGAGGCTGAGCGCCGAGGCTGAGCGCCGAGGCTGAGCGCCGAGGCTGAGCGCCGAGGCTGAGCGCCGAGGCTGAGCGCCGACGCTGAGCGCCGAGGCTGAGCGCCGAGGCTGAGCGCCGAGGCTGAGCGCCGAGGCTGAGCGCCGAGGCTGAGCGCCGAGGCTAAGCGCCGAGGCTGAGCGCCGAGGCAGCAAACGCGCGAACTCAGCGCCGAGGCGACGGCTGCTGCGTCTCGTTCGGCACGGGGGGGGGGGGGCGGGGCGGCAAGCTTGCCTGACAGTAAAGAGCGCCAGCCTCGATTTCGAGAGAGCTAGCGCGCCCGCTGTCTGCTGCGGCTCGATCCGGCGAGGAGGAGAAGAAGAAGGCGGGGTCGAAGCTGTCGTCGGAGCGCACTCGCTCGCGCGCCGCGTAGCGATCGTCGCTGTCGGTGGGAAAATCCATCCTCCCACGATCGCGTAACGCGATCGTGTGCATAGAAATTCTCTCGCGCCTAGGCGCGTCCCGTGCCTTAGCAACCTCATCATCGCGGAGATTTCTTTCATCTTCCTTTTCGTCGATCGATCGCCGTCGATTAATCGCCGTCGATCGATCGCCGTCGATTAATCGCCAGCATTCGGCGAATATTTCTCCTCCGAGTTCCTATCGGACACCCCGGCGACGCTTCGCGGCGTCTGCTTTCCGTTCTGCGAGAGACTGAATACGCGTGCTAGCGGCTAGCCACGCGCCGCGAGGCTATCCTACGCCTATGTCCGCGCGAGGATTAATGCCAGACATCTCTAGATAACGATAGGAAGCGGTTGCGGTGGCGGTGACCATCTCTTGCCGGAGATGACCACCTACTTCTTTGATCGCAGCCAGTGCGCGTTGACAAAGCAGCAGAGCCGAGAGAGATATACAGACAGAAAGAGGTAAAGACAAAGAGAGATACAAAGAGAGACAGACAGAGACAGACAAAGACAGACAGAGAGAGACAGAGCAGCCAGAGACAGAGACGCAGAGAGACAGAAAGAGTCACAGACAGACAGAGACAGACCGAGAGGAGAGACAGAGAGACATGCAGACCGACAGAGACAGACAGAGTGAGACAAAGAGAGACACGGAGAGAGGGGAGAGAGGGAGAGAGAGCGGCGGCTGATTCCGCGCGCGCGCGAGCGAGCGGCCGCTCGAGCGGCGTATGCGAGCGGCCGCTCGTATCGTATCGTATCGTATCGTATGCGAGCGGCCGCTTCCGTTGCCTTCCGGTGGCCCGAGCTACCGTTTAAAAACACGTCGACAGCGGCAGCTTCGCGACGTATCCTGACGTCACACCGCCTCCGCGGGCGGCAGCGTCGCCGCGCGAGCGGCGGCTGTGCCGACGACGCGCGTGCGGCAGCTGCGGCGCTGCCGCCACGCGCGCGCGCGCGCTCAGGTGACGCACCTCGACGCCCGCGTCCTCGTCCGTGTGGTTGACAGAGAGAAACTCCTCGAGCGCGAGCAGGTCCTCCTCCGAGCGCGTCCTGATGTGTCGCGGCGTGTCACGTATGCGGCACAGCTGCTCTCTTAGACCGCAGCGCGCGTACGACTGGTGTGAATGGCCCGTGCAAGCCATCGTCGGACCGACAGTCACGTTGCAGGCGTAAACGAGCGGGGCGAAAAGGACTCTCAGATGGTGGCTACGTGGCCTCGCTCGCGTCTCTCGCGAGACACTCGCCGCCGGCTCTCGAGAAGCCTCGCGGAAGAAGCCGTCGGGTCCGCTGCAGCGTCCGCCTCCGCTTCTCCGTCGCCCTCGCGAGGGCGCCGCCGCGGCAATCGCCGAGCTGCCAATGCGGCCGGGCGCTACGGCCGTCAAGACTCAACATCTCGTCGTCGTCGCCGCCGCAGGAGGCACCGTCGCGGCGCGCCTTGCTTTAATTATGGCCGTCAAACGCGGAACCATGACGCGAGCATTGAAAATTTGCCGGCGTCGCTAATAAAGCGCGCGCTCGTCAATATGGAGCTGGTTCGATTTGGTACGCTCCGTTGGCCGTTGCGCCGATTAGCTCGACATTTGCGCGCCCAATAATTGAAGCCGCCGCCGCCGCGCTCGAGGTAGCAACGAGAGGCTGCTCAGCCACTGTCTCACGTGACCGCGCCACGTGACCCGAGAGGCGCAGCCGCGACTGTCTCGCGAAGCCGCTTCCGCAGACCGCGTAGCCGCCGCTGTCAGCGACGCTATCAGCTGAGTGCATTCGTGCGCGCGAGCAGACAGCACCGATAGCAGCGTCGATAAAACAACGCATCGACGGCTTCGACTAAGCGGCGGTGACTGAGAGTAAGCGCTCTCCGTATATCGCTGGCATAAGGGCAGGTTGCGACGAACTGTCTTACTCGCAGCCGCACATCGCCAACGGGCAAGCTATGGGCTCGCGGCAGCACGCGACCGCGCCACGTGACCCGAGCGGCCGGGCGCCGCGCGCGCGAGCGATGGAGCGAGGAGACAAACTCGCACGGACTTTAATTCTCGCCAAGCGCACGCGTGCGCCGACCGGTGGGCGTGGCTGGGAGGCGTGGCTGCGAGCATCGAAGGCAGCAGCCGAGCGCGGCCGCGCCGATCGCGGCCGCGCCGAGTCCGATGCGAAAGCATTAGGCGCCGCGGCCGCGTGCTGGAAGACAGCCAGACAGACTGGCAGCTCGTCGGACACCGGACGTCGGAGCTGCGTTGCAGTCAGCCCCGACCCCCCCCCCACCCCCGCGGGAAGATCGTCACGGGGTCGGCGTATCGCTCTTCACCGCGAGATAATATCGAGCTCAGTCGAAAGACTCCGACGAAACCTACGTGCGGAGAACGTCGCGCGCGTGCGCGGCCCGAGACGCGGAGGGACGCGCGCGCGCGACTCCATCCTCCAGCTTTCTGCTTCGGCCTCCTCCTCCTCCTTCCGGCGCGCGCACCGTGCTGTCTGCGAACCTGCGACTCGTCTAAAAGAGAGAGCCAGAGAAAGGGAGCGATAAGAAAAAAAAAAGCAAAAGCCGTCGCGCAGCGGAGTCGTTCGCACGAGGTCCAACCGAGCACCCGCACCCCCATATATATATATATATATATATATATATGTGTGTGTGTGTGTGTGTGTGTGTGTAGATGCATAGTTTTGTGTGGCAGTTGAAACAGCAAACCTTTCACTTAAAAAAAACACGCTACTAGAGCGACAGCCTGCGAGATTTCCATGTAGATTTTCAGAGGGGCTGCAATTTTGTGCCATGGATATACAATACAGGTCCTGAGTAGAGCTCTTGAATTCTGTGTTCAGACACGTTTCCAGAGGCCGGTCGAGAGGTAGCGCCAGATGCCGAGGCGAGGAGCTGAATGTCCGCAAGCGTCGTCTAGCGCGGCATCCAGGCGGGTAAAGGCTTTCCAGCAGTTTTCGGAGCTAAGCTAGTAGGTAAAGTGAACAGCTAATTATAAGTTCGAAAATAGAAAAGATAAAAAAATAAAAAGGAAATCCGCGTGCCTGGACGGATGGCTGTTCTGAGCGGACATCGGAGAAGACAAGTCCACGAGGCGTCGCCGGTCGCGCGACGCTTCCGGGTCGAGAGCTTATCGGCGCCGTATCAAAATCTTAGCTACGCCCCCCTGGTTTTACAGGGCGCGGCGGGGCAAGGTTGAGGCGAGACGGCGGGCAGAGTGGCCACGTTGTGGCCAACTCGCACGCAGCAGAGCCGTCGCAGAAGTCGCCAAAGCTGCTGAAGGCCTAGACATGCCGCGACATGCAGCCGACGCAGCTGGAGACTGGCGAATGCGAAAGCGAAACCGAGCGGAGCGCCGAGCCGGCGCCGCGGACTCAAGAGTCGCCGCGATGGCGCGCGCTCGAGCGCTACCTATCGCTAGCTACTCTCTATCTCTCTCGCTCTCCGGGACTTCCGCTTCTGCGGACTCCTGCGACCTCCTCACCTCCGCCACACGAGAACCGAGCGGCTGCTGGTACAGTGAACCGCGGCCCATCGCTTTTCCGAGAGCACGCGCGGACGGAAAGGTCGGGCGGGAGCAAAGGTCGCACGAGAGCAAATATGCCGCGCGGGAGAAAATATTCGAGCGCCTCAGGCACGAGGCTCCTGCAGGGCACGAGCGAGCCGTGGACTGCCTAGTGGCGCCTGACTCGTGCGTCGATGGCGCACGTGCATCCGGTGTCCGGCTCGCAGAGGCCCGAGCGTCCGAGCTGACAGGGGTGACGCCGCAGCCGTCGCCGCGGGCTCGCGCAGTCTCGCGCTCAGCTCGCTGTGGCGCTCGGTCGCGCGAGCGCCGCCGCTCTTCGCATTCATCGACGGGTCGAGGTCAAGTCCGCGGGTCAAGGCCGCGGGTCGAGGCTCTTTATGCAACGGACAGAGCCACGTTGGACACGCGGTACGAGGCCGCGCCGCGCGGCCACGGATAGCGCGGCTCGAACGGTCGGCTCGCGAGGTCGTCGAGCGTCGTCGGCGAAACCGTTTCTCCGTCTTCCAAGTCCGCGGCGGAGGTACGCGCGGGCGACGGCCGCGAGGCCGGGCGCCGCGAGTTCTCAGCCGCGGCGCTCGGCCTCGCGGCAGGGCGCCATTTGCGCGGCGCCGCACGAACGCGGGCGCACGCGCGGCGAAGAGATCCGGTGTCTCGCCGCGAGCGCAGCGAGACGAGAGCAAAAAACGACATCATCACTTGTGCTGCTGCTGCTGCTGAGTTGACGACTGGTTGCCGCGCGGCGGCGGTGGCGGCGCCTGCGAGAGCGAGCTGCCCCTCGACTTGCGGACTCCTCGACTTCCGGGCTGCTGCTGCTGAATTTCGGCGTTGGGCGCCGAGGCCGTCATGCCCGGGTTGCCGCTGACGCCGCCGCCGGAAGCTTTCTTGCCGCCGCCGCCGCCGTTGACGCGCAGCGAACCGCGCAGCGCCGCCGCCTTCTTCTCTTTTCCCGGCGAAGGCGGCGCTTTGCCCTTCGAAGGTGACGAGGGCTTGACGAAGCTCCGTGCGAGCGCCGTCGGCGACATCTTTCGCGACGGGCGACTCGACTTCTCCCTCGAGCGCCCGTCCGCCGGCAAGGAGGCGTTGCGCGCGTAGCGGCGCGTGGCCGACGACGCGGCGCGCAGGCGTGACTGGTCACGCTGGTCCGACACGCGTCGGCCCGACGATCCGGCGGCTCCATCCGGCGGATCGCAGCTAGCCGTCGCCGGCGTCGTGTGCTGCGACGAGCCGCCGCTCTGGTCGCGCAGCACGTCGCAGAGCGACCTCAGCGACTTGACAATCTCGCCCATGACCTTCGCCAGTTCGGCTTGACTCTGTTCGGAAACGCAAGCGGTGCTGCTCGCTGTCGGTCTCGCTTTCGTGCAGCCGTTGGCGCCAGGCTCGCATAATCGCGGCGGAGTAATCGCTCACGTCCGGCGGCGGCGGCGCGCGTCAGCGGCGGAGCGTGCCTTACGTAGGACCTGCGTCGTGCCTCGCTCCCGTGGTGCTCAGCTGTCGGTATGTTGTCGCTGCTCAGGAGGTTCTGCAGAGCAAAGTTCGGTCGCCATAGCAGCAGCGGCATGGCGGTGCCGCCCGTCGCTGCACACTAGTCGCCGCCTGGCCGCTGTCTGATTGGCTGCCGTCGCCGCACGTGGCCGCTCACCTCGGGCTGCTCGCCGGTCGCGCTGGCTATGGCGGTCACGACCGTGAGCTCGTTTCCGAGATCGCGCATGATTTTGGTCAAGTCGTGGCCTCCTCCACTGCCACCGCCACAGGCCGCCGCTTGGCCGCTGCCGCCGCGCGATGCGGAAACGTTCTGCCCGCTAGACGGCGACACAGTCAGGAGCAGCGGCGGCGGTGCCGTCGAAGAGCGCCCAGCGCCTTGGAGACCAGCGGCGACCCTCGCGTCTTCGGCGGCGTTAGCCAGCGTGCCGCCGCCTAGCGGCTCCTTCCGCGTGGCAGCGCCCACCTCGGTGAAGGCGGCGGCGACGAGACCAGCCCCGCCGCCGGCCGGTGTTCCTCCTCCTCCTCCTCCGACGCCGACTGCTGAGCCAGCATCGACAGTCGCACCGCCGACCGCCGGAGCCCGACGAGGCGACGCCTCGTCGGGCTCCGTCCGGCGCCGATCTGCTAGCGGCGAACGACCGACATCGGTTACGTCCGATCTGGTCACGAGTCCGTCAGCCGCCGCAGCGGCAGCCGGCAGCGCGATTTCCCTCGGCTGACTGCAGCCTGCCGCGACAGCTGCGCTGGCATCACGCTCCGAGCCGGGCGCCTCAGGGCGGGCCGTCGGAGGCGGGCGTCCGACCGCCTCCGACGGACGCCCGCCGCCGCTCGCGTCCCCACCGGGCGCAGCCGTCGTCTGGCCGTTGGCGGTGGCGTGGCGCTTCGCCGCTTCGCTGCTGTTGGCCGCAGGCACAGTGGCGCCGGCTGGAGCGGCGGCCTTCGGCGTCTCATCGCCAGGCTCGCTCGACTGGTGGCGGGCCACTTGAACGCTCGCGCCGACGTCGGGTGTCGACGCGGCTGCAGGCGCTCGCGAAGCGGCGCTCGGAATCGACGGCGAACCGCTCGCGGCGCTGGCGACTGTCCCTGCAGCCGCCGCCGCCGCCGCAGTGGCGGGCGCCAAAGAGGCGAGGCCTCGGAGGCTGCGATCCTCGGCGGCCCCGGGCATCAGACCCGCGGAATCTGGCGCGGCGGAGAGGGAAGGTGCTAGCGGCGTCACCGACTTGGCGACGTTCGACGAGTCGCCCGTTTTATCCGATCCGAGCGCTGGGGCAGCGGTGGCCTCGGCCGCTGGTCGCGGAGCGACCGGAGCAGACGACGAAGCCGCTGCCGCCGCCGCACTCGTCGCCATTGCCGCCATGGTAGCCGCCGCTCCGCTTGGAACGCCGCCGGTCCGTGCGGGTCCGGCGGCGGCCACGTCATCTGGTTGCGAACCTGCTAGCATCACGCCGGCGACGGCCGCCGGTTCGACGCCGAGCGCCAGCGACGGCAGACCGGTGCCTTCGTCGAGCGGTGGCGGTCCGACCAGCCAGCGCGTGGATTCCGTCGACAGGTCCAAAGGAGCAAAGACGGCTGCTCCGGTGCTCCGCCGGAGCTCTCCGCTCTCCGCCGGAGCGCTCGCGCGCTCTCTGCTCTCGGCACCTCCGGCTCTCAGCTGCTGCCCAGCAACTCTTGTGGCGACGCCATCAGCGGTGGCCGATTTCCCGTCGTCGAGCGGTGACGATCCGTCGCGGCCGCCCTTGACGTCAACCGTGGAGTCGGCGGGGCCGGATCCGACGGGCGCGACTCCGCCATCGGCCGCCGCCGCACGGCCGCCGGAAGCAGCGCGATGCCGCTCGTCGACGACCGGCTGCTGCTGCAGCAGCAGCTTCGGCTGCTGCGGCAGCGCTGGCGCTCGGTCGGCGTCGCGCGCGGAGTCGCCGCTCCGCGGCGGGGGCGCTTCGGAGCGGCTCGCGGCGAGAGCGCGAGCGAGCGGCGGCGGCGGCGGCGGCTCCTCGGAACGAGCGACGGAGGCAGCGGCAACGAAGCCGAGCCCGGCGCCGGCTCCGCCCACGAAGTTGTTAATGCCGCCGTAGCTTCGAGCGTAGCCGTCTGCGAGAGGCGTCCCTCCGCCGCCGCCGAGACCCGGCGGCGGCGGCCCGGCGTCTTCGCCCAGCGTCGTCGCGACAGATGGCGAGCCGCCGTCGCGTTGTCCGTCAGCGAGCGCGCGTCCTTGCGCGCGGCCCAGATCGGCGCGGGCAGGCGTGGAAGCGACCTTGATTGCCGGGAAGCCCCCGGCAATCGGCAAGCGGCCGCTACCGAGCGACTGGAACGGCTGCGCCGCCGCCGCCCTCTGAAGTGCAAAGTCGAGGCCGGCGGCGGCGGCGGCCTTTCCTTCTTCTTCTTTGGTCGAAATGGCGGCTCCACCGCGGCCGTCTTCTTCCGATCCGTCTGCGCTTCCGCTTCTGCCATCAGCGGCCGCGGCGCGATCGCCGAGGGGCGTTGCAAATTGCCCAGGCGACGGCCCCATGGACGCCGCCGCCGCGGCGCCCTGCCAATCTGCAGCGCGATTAGGATTCTCCGAGAATGACAGCCTCGCTCCGGCCTCCGATCCTCCGCGCTGGTCCGCCGCCGCAGCCGCCGCGATCGAGCGAACGGTCGCAGCCGTGGGACCGGAGCCGCGGACCGGAAACGTTGCCTGCAACGACGGAAGCTGCAACTCGCTACCACAGGACCCCGCTACAGCCGCCGGCGGCAGTCGGCGGCTGTAGCGCCGCCACCGCAACGAGCAAACGTGAGCGCGCGCGCAAGCAAAAGAGAGAGTGAGAGAGAGAGAGAGAGAGAGAGAGAGAACGTTTCGCCGAGCTGGTTTGGCCCAGTGATTAAGGCGCTCGGCCGACCGAGGTCTGGCCGAGGTCGTGGGGTTGAGCCCCGTGACACACGCGAAGCACCTTAATAGAGATTAAGTTCTCTTGGGGCGATACAATTTATTATTAATATTATTATTATTATTAATAAGGTTGCTGTGATAAGAACAACAAATGCCATGTCTGCCACGAAAAGCCATTCAAATCGGTCACGTGACACACACTTGCAAGTCAACCAACTTTCGGCTGCTGAATATAATATTGTTTGGTAGTCGATACACAATGAATGCAGCTAAATCCGCTGCCTTAATGTACCGCTTGCTTAGCGTTGTGTGCTGCCAGACTGAAGGAGGAATTTTGTCGAACGGGTCGAGTTTTGTCGAATTTTGAGGATAAAATGTTGATACGATTTTATATATAATATAATTTTGAGCTTACTTTTTCGTGCTGAAACGAACCACCAAAGGCTCAATCTCCACGGGATATCCACGGGATTAGTTAGAGATTGGTTAGAGACCTAGCTAAATGTCCTGATGAGTCAATGAGCAACGATGCTACGATGGGCAGATGAGCAGGTGAGAGCAAGAGAATGAAGGTATCTAAAAGCGCGTGACAGAACTTTGAAGTCGATACGTCGCTGCGTGATGGTGAGACAGTGCAGGTCAGTGAGAAGCAATACAACGTGACAAGTGCAGCGTTTACGGTAGACGTTGCCTAGCTGCCGAGTTTTGCACCACCCCAACGGACCAGTTTGCATACGGTATCCTTTTCTAAGAAGACCCAAATTACTTTAATGTGTATAACTTGCATGATAGCCCTGCGCACGTCACCCTTAACCGTGTTATTCTTGTTGTATTTTTTGAGCATGCCACCACTAACCATGCGATCGTGCCTCCTTCGCAGAAAACGTAAAGTTCCTAGAAAGAGGTGGAGTTCTCTGATGGTGATATATCAAATGCTTTATTATTAGTATTATTATTACTATCGCAAAAGGTCACTTTGGAACAGGACAACCAGGTTTTGTGCAGACGCCATAGGAGATATGCTGGCCGAGATCATTTCGAGATGGAGGCTTTCCAATTTCGGAGTAGCACTGTGTTCGAAATAAATGACAGATTGGCTATTACTAACCAATTGAAATGCTTCCTTTCCAGTATATACAAAGTGTCTAGAGAGATGCAATCCTCTTATATACTAACACTTATTATCATTTCTGTTAGGAGCCAATCCCACAGACCACGTCACAAGCACGTCAGCGTTCAAGGTCACTCGCCTATTCTATTTCGGCAAACGTGGAGATGCCGCCATACGAATAAAGGCTGGAGCCTGTCAGCGTATTTAAAAGGAGTTGATGCGATGGCAAGTCGGCAGCCTCGGCGGGAGCTTCCGCCGCACACAGCGCGCGTCGCCAAAGCGAGGGCCGGGTTAGGAGGGCGCGACGGAATCCGACCGACAGAGCGTGCGAATTAAACTCACCGCGTTTCCGCAGGAGACGCTCGTCGACGGGACGCTGCGCTCCGCCGCCGCGTCCGGCAGCTCCGGCGGCTGCCCGTAATGCTGCACGTTGCCCGAGTGCGTTATGATGCGGATGGATTTGTGCGGGCCGAGCGCGGCCTCGGTCGAGAGCGTCAGCGCCGGCGGCTGCTGCCTCGGCTGCGCCGCCGCCTCAGCAGCAGTCGACTGCTGCACGTCCCCGCTTCGTCTGAGCGAGCTCTTTAGCGCCGAAGGACGCCCCAACGACCGCTCGCCCATGTCGATCGCTGACGTGACGATCAGCTCCGGATGCGAGCGAACGGCAGTCGCCGCCGCCACCGCCGAGGCGGCCATGTCTTCTCCGTTGCGGCGAGTGGCGGCGGCGACGACGACGCTCTCTGCGGCCGCGACGACCTCGTCGGATTCGTCGCCGTCCTCGGCGTCGCTTTTACCTTCTCGCCTTCTTGCCGCACGCTCCTCCTTCTTGCCGCCCGCGAAGCTCGGAGGGTCGGCGCCGCCTGGCGTCCGCGGCATTTCGCGGGCTGCTGGTGGCGGCAGCGGCGGGCTCTCGCTCTGGGCGGCGGCGGCGCCGGGCTGGCTAGCGGCGGGGGACCCGGCGTTGACTGCTCCCGTCGGCGGCTGCGGCGGGCGGAGCCGCGAGTCGGATGAGTGACGACAGCGGAAGCGTCTCGGCGAGCGGCCGTAGTCGGCTGTGTCCGATCGGCTGCTCGCGACCTGCGCAACGAATCAGTGCGAAGGTCGAGGTCGCGTCGGTCCTGCGGCCTAAGACCGAGTCGACTTACGGCGGCCCGATCTCGCGGCGGTGGCGGCGAAAGCGTCGACTGAAGGGGCGAAGAAGAAGACGACGACGAGGGCAAGATGACTTGGAGCTGAGTTCCGGCCCCGGCAGAACCCGGGACTTTGGTGACGACGGACAATCGGCGCGGGGAGCTATTGCGTCACCATACGGCCCAGTGACGACAGCGACCGAGAGAGAGAGAGAGAGAGAGAGAGAGAGAGAGAGAGAGAGAGAGAGAGAGAGAGAGAGAGAGAGAGAGAGAGAGAGAGAGAGAGAGAGAGAGAGAGAGAGAGAGAGACTTAGAGAGACAGAGTCAGCGAGACGAGCACCAGACCGAGCGATGCGATGCACGAATGAAAAGGACTGGAAAATCCTTATGAATAAAATGACTGGCGGCAGGTGACTGACTGACTGAGCTCCGTCACTGATGGAAACACGACAAAAGCGGCTCCAGAAAATTGTCAGTTCATTCGTAGGTTCGCGCGCGCGAAGCGGAATTACAAAAGAATTCGCGCGAGGCATTTCTACAAACGAACGCGGCGCGAGGCGTACGGCAGCATTACAAACGGGCCCGGTTTTTTCCGTGTATAAGAATCTCTGTCTGCAGAGTGCGAATGCGAATTTTCACCCAACCGGTGTTGAGCCGTCAGTATTTAAGGCACTTAAAAGTGAGCAGCGCTAGGCGGCCGGCACCGCTGCGACTGCGCAGGGCCTCCTAGCGCAGGGCCTCCTATCCCAGGGCCTCCTCGCGCAGGGAATCGGAACCACTCGGAAAGAGCTACCAACCAACGCTGTACAACTAGAAAAGATCGCTCGCGCTTCCTAGAAACGCTTCCTAGCAACGCTTCAACTTCCTACCAACGCTTTAACTTCTACTCGTGCGCCTTTCCTTCCGCCGGCAGTACAACTAGAAAAGATCGCCAGCCCTTCCTAACAACGCGTCAACTTCCTTCAGCTTCCTACTAACGCACTACTAACTACTAACTACTCGTCCTTCTCTTCCTTCCTTCCTACCATGAACTTCTACTTGTGTTCTGCTTGTGTTCTGCTTGAACTTATACTCGTGCGTCCTTCCTTCCGCCGGCAGCTCGCTCCAAGCGACGTCTTATCTTCAGCCTGCAGCGCCGCCAAGCAATGCGATTCTTACCACGAAGTTGGACTCCTCTTCGAGGTACCCGGCGTCCACGCCGTCCACGTCAATGCGGTGCACGGCGTCCTCGTCGCTATCCAGTATGACCAGCCTCTGCCGCTCACGCGCCGCCGCGGCAGAGCTGTCGGCGGCCGCTTGGTGTGATGACGTGCAACCCACGGCGGCGGGTGCTGCTGCATCGGCGGCGGCGGCGGAGGGCTCCATCACGGGCTCCATCCACGACTCCTTCGACGGCGACGTTCGACGGCGATTTGGCAGCAGCTGCGGCTCTGCGCCGACGCTCGGCGGCTGCGCTGCCGCGCCGCGATCGATTCCGTCAGCCGACGGCTGGGCAGCAGTTGGGCTGCGCTGCGGCAGACGATGAACGCCCTCGAGCTCGTCCCACGACGGCGTCGCCGCGGCATCGGCAGGGCGCGACGAGCCGGCGGCGGCGGCGGCCATCGGCGCTCCTCCGGGTGCTCCGTCTACCGCCGACGACCGCTGCGCCACGCTGCCGCCGGCGTCGGCGGAAGCGGCTGCCCACGACGGGCGATCGGCGATCGTGCGAGGCAGCGACCGCTGAGCCTCAGCAGCCGACAGATCGTCGCGGCGGCGGCGGCTGCAGCTCGGCGGCGGCGGCTGCTGCTGCTGCTCGGCCGCCGCTGCTGCGCCGCCGATCGAATCATTGCCGGCGACGACAGGTGACTACAAGAACGTCCGGCGCAGCAGCAGCAGTGCCTCGTCCTTCATGGCGAATTCGTGACTCGGCCCGAGCCGAGCCTGCTCGGACGGCCGCGGCGTCCTGAGCAGAAAGCAGCTGCGGCGGCGGCTGCACGTGCATCGTTCGGCCGACGCTCGGCTAAAGTCGGGTCCGAGAGAATCGCCGTCGCAGTCCTACTCCTCCTCCACCACCTCCTCCTACTCTTATTCCCACTTATTCTCCTCCGACGGCACCGATTCGCGCGGGTCGAGCTCAGCAGCCGCCAATTACAGCTGGATGCATCATCGGCATGCAATTATGCAATTATGCAATTACAGCCGATGAGCTCAGCAGCCGCGAGCAGCGGGCTGCGAGAGAGAGAGAGAGAGAGAGAGAGAGAGAGAGAGAGAGAGAGAGAGAGAGAGAGAGAGAGAGAGAGAGTCCACACAGAAGACGCAGAGGCTCCCGAGACCCCAGAGAGAGAGTGCAGAGAGTCAGGTGAGAGTCCAGACAGAGACTCTCACCTGTGGGAGGCGACGCGGTCACCGAGGAGGCGGGCCGACGCCGAGCGGCCGGGCGCTGCACGGTACACGTGACAGCAGCCAGCGACAGTCAGTCAGTCAGCGGAAGCGATGTGTAGACGCGTTGACGAGAAGACGCTAATGATGGAACAATAATAACAATAATGGAAGGAGCGAATGCGTCTGCGAACCGCGAGTCGAATTGACGAAGCGAGGAAGACGAAAAGGACGCACGATCTTCGTCGTATCCGATGCGACGTCGTATCCGATCACGATCGATCCGCAAGGACGCACGATCACAATCCGCGGTAATCCAGCTAATCCAGTAATCAAGCTGAAAAGGCAGCCGGCGATAATCTATCCGGAGACACGCTGCGCCGATGCGGCGTTCATCGACGGCCTCGATAGCGCCAGTGCGGCCCCTCTCTTTCCGGTCGGGGGTCGCTGACGAAGGCGACGACGACAGTGGTTGGAGAGAGATATATATATAGCAGCGGACTCGCCGTTGAGTCGTCCAGGCGAATTTCGCAGCGATATGTGGAGGAAGATGAACTTGTGCTCAGAAAGCACTCGAAACGGGCTCCCACGTGACCTCGCGGCTGCCGTCGCTCTCAGGCGACGCAGCATCCGGTTTCGGGCAAGTTTTTGCAAGTGATTGCCTTGGATTTTCGCAAGCGACCCGTCACCAGTCACGTGCTCCGCTCATCCTCTCCTCTCCCTCACCCCGCCCTTCCTCTCCTGGGCAGTTTGGCCGCGCAGCTCTCTCTGTCTCTCTCCCTAACTCTCTCCGTCTCTCTCTGTGTCTCTGTCTCTCTCTATCACTCTGTCTATCTCTCCCCAAATTTTTTCCGTCTCTCTCTCACTGTGTCTCTCTCTCTCTCTCTCTCTCTCTCTCTCTCTCTCTCTCTCTCTCTCTCTCTCTCTCTCTCTCTCTCTCTCTCTCTCTCTCTCTCTCTATCTCTCTCTGTCTCCGTATGTCTGTCTGTCTCTCTCTCTTTGTCTGTCTCTCTCTCCCTCTCACACTCTCGCTTTCTCTCTCGCTCCCCTGTGCATCCTAATTTGTTTGCTCTTACCAGCGACTCAAAATTCGCAAAATTGCATATCGCGAGCAGGACAAGAACGCGCCGATATGAGTACGTCATCAGACTGCAAGCGCTCGTGCGAAGCAAGCATCCAAGGGAGCGTGGAGGCGGCGGCGGCGGCGTCGCGTGCAGAAATGAGATCGCTGCCGGGCTTCCGCGGCGACACGCAGCCGCACTTACGAATGACACGCCTCCTGGCTCGTGGCCGCCGTGGTTCTGCTCAGTGGAAGGCAGCTCAGTCGGCGGAACTCGAGGCCGCGAGGCGTAGGCGCCGGCGAGCAGCTTCTCGGCCACAGATCGGGCGGCCTCTCGCAGCTCGCTGTCTGCAACGGACGGCGGACATGGTCGATCCCATTGGATGAGAATGGCGGAATGTCCGGCGATCGTTGGCTAGCGATTAGCTCGGCTCAAGCGGGCGAAACGAAAGCAGAGAAAAAGAGATACATCGCGCAGAAAAGCAGAGATAACTCCTATGGTTTCAACGGGGCTCGACGGCTGGACGGCCATCGAGTGAAAACAGTGCAACGTCGACCGTCTCTGCTCATATTTAATTATCTACCGGCGCCTCTGCTAGCGTGATTTCAGAAATTCCGCGGTCCCTACATCGGTTATTATAAACAACTCCGTGTATTGCGTGGATGAAAAACAAAGACCGCGGAACAAAGGTCGCGCATTTTATTTTTTTCTCTCAATTTTTCCTCCGTCGATAATCACAAACTACTTGGTTCAGAGGCTGGTTCGAGGCCAGTTCAGACTGCGGAAGGTCACCGCAGCAGTAAGAACCGCCTCGAAAAGTTGCTGCCGCAGGCTTTCCGAATCCGGTGGCGAGCAATATTCTTTCCTGGTCTGCCGCCGAGTGCGTTTGTTGGCCGAAAACAAAGTGACGTCACTCGCTACCAAAGAACGCTCCCGGTCGGCCGAGCACTGGTCGGTCAATGCATGGATCCACTGGTGCATCCACCACGTAGCACGTTCCACCACGCCACGGCTGCGGCCGTGAGCTAATCCGGCTAAAGCTTTCGCACAAATAGTGACTGCAACGCGGCCGCTGGGGCGATAGCGGCAGCAAAGCCGCCACGAGTTGACGGCGGCCACCATCGACCGCAGGGGGGGGGGGTGGGTGGGTGGGTGGAGGTGAGTGGGAAGAGGAGCACGAGGTAACAACTATGCCCGCGAGGTTCGACCTTGTCCGACGTCCGACGGCTCCTCGACGCTCCTCTCACTGCGACTCGACGCCATCTTCGTCCTCGCTCCTCCTCCTACCGAGCGCTGCTGCAACGACGCCGAGCAGAGCGGCTGGCGCTGAGCTCTGACGGCCACTTGGACAGAGCGTCGCAGGAGGCGACGCCGGCAAACGCCGAAGGCGACAGCTGACGCGACACGAGCGACACGCTTCGTCACTAGGCACGACTTACGGCAAGCTTCAGCGAGGAGACGGACGAGCGGCCGCCGCCGCCAGGGGAGGTCGCAGCCGAACGCGATCGGCTGAGAAGGGAGCGAATCGTCTGCAGCTCCTGCAAATAAAGGCGTGGCTGCGTCCGTCGCTGGCTGCGTGCGTACCCTACGTGCGCTCGCGGAAGTGTCGGGGTGAGAGCACGTGCCCGCTCGCACGAACTCACGTCCTGGTGCTGGAGCAACCGCTCGAGGTCGGCCGCCATCAGATTGTTCTTCTTCACAAGTGCGTTCCGCTCCTCCTTCACCTTGCTGCAAGCGATTCGGCGTTCAGCCGAGAGGCACGGGAAAGCAGGCGAATATACAGCGGATGGAGGACGGACACACGGTGAATCGCAAGGTGCTGAGCGAATGAGCTTGAGCAAATCTTCTCGGCAGACGCTGACACCAGGCAGACGCCGAGCAGCAGGCTGGCGTCTGATGGGCGACGGAGCCGAGCAGCGACCGACCTCTAGATACACAGCGGATGGATACACGGGGAAGGTTACACTGCGGATGGATACGCAGCGAATGTATATGCATTGCAATGCATTATTGCTATTATTATTACCGTCGGTCGGTCGCCACAGTCCTGTGCTCCTTTGTCGCTCAGTCGCCAGCATTCGCTCACTCGCTCATTCTCATAAGGTTCACAAGGTCGCTCAAGCTCATTCGCTCAGCACGGCAAATGGATAGACGGCAGATAGATGCAGGGTAGGTGGATACATGGCGGATGCAGGCGGATGGATATGAAGTGGACGGATACACAGCGGATGGATATGCGGTGCATGGACATTGCATATACACAGCGAATGGATACACAGTGGATGAATACACGGCAGATCTTCTCGGGGGACTTCCATGCCCGGTAGGTGCCGAGTGCAGCTTGTGAATGAGAGCCGGAGCCGAGCGTGGTGCAGAGGTGACCAACTTCGAGATACGGGATGGATATGCGGCGGATGAATACACAATGGATGGATTCACAGCAAACCCTCTCGGTGGATGGCGAATGAGGCTGGCGAATGAGCGACGGAGCCGAGCATGGCCTAGCCGAAACCGACCTCATGATATGTGCACTACCTATAGTGGATGGATATGTGGCGGATGGGTACAATGCTGATAATTACACAACAGATGGATACACTGTATATGTATACACACATATGTATACACAGATGATCCTCTCGGCGGACGCCCACGCCCAGCAGGTACCGAGCTTGGCTGGCATACGATCGACGGAGTATCCACGACCGACCTCAAGATATACAGCAGATGGATACAGGGTGGACGGATACAGGGTGGACGGATACAGGGTGGATGGATACAGGGTGGGTGGATACAGGGTGGATGGATACAGGGTGGGTGGATACAGGGTGGATGGATACAGGGTGGGTGGATACAGGGTGGGTGGATACAGGGTGGGTGGATACAGGGTGGGTGGATACAGGGTGGGTGGATACAGGGTGGATGGATACAGGGTAGGTGGATACAGGGAGGGTGGATACGTAGCAGATGGATACAGGGTGGGTGGATCCGCGGCAGATGGTTTACGTAGCAGATGGATACACGGCGGATGGATAAGGGAGGATGGATCCGCGGCGCTCCGCTCGATGCTCGACCTTAGGTCGGCCCGCAGCATGTCGCTGGTGTCCTTGAGGTTGTCTGCCTCGGCATCTCGTGCCTTGATTCGGTCGATGAGGTAGTTGTACGGCTGCTGCGCCTCGTTTAGAATGTCGTTGGCTTTCTTCAGCTGCAAAAATCAAGGAACCCAGGCTTGCACTCGTTTGTTTAGCGGAGCACAGTAGCAGTAGCAGTAGCAGAGCCGAGTAGAAGCAGAACGAGATTCAGCACGACACCCACGGCAGCCGCTGCAGCACGCTAGCAAAAGAGTGCAGCAACTGGCAGGGCGCTGCCAGAGACAGGCAACGAGGGGACTTACATCGGCGAAAAGACGCGACCGCCGCCAAGCCGCGGGAACAGTCGAAATGCGCGGCACGAATTCGGCAAGATATCGAGGCAGCGGCTGCGCCAGCGGCTGCGCTGAGCGCAAGGCTGCAGAGAGCGGGGAGGACGGGAGAGAGAGAGAGAGAGAGAGAGAGAGAGAGAGAGCAGAGAGCTGACGAGAGGCGAGCACGGAGAGCAGCGGGGAGAGCTGAGCGGAGCGATCACCTGCTCGGAGAGCTGCCGAATGCGCTCCTTGTGCTCGTCAAGGTCGCGCTTGTCTGCCGCCGTCTGGCGCTCCAGTCGGAGGCAGCGCCTCGCCAGGTGCACGCTCTGCTTCATGCGCCGCTGCGACGAGCTCGGCAGCGTCGCGCCGTAGCCGTACGAGAGCATGACGCGCTCTGCATCCTCTTCACCCTCCACTGCCAAAGGGGCAGAAGCAAGCGCAACGTCGAGCCGAGCGACCGTCGTCTGCTGCGGGTCAGGCAGCCGCCGCACGTCGGCGCAGGAGCAAAGCGTGCGGCGGCCGCGGCGCACGAGCCGCTGCAGCGCCGCTCGCAGCGACGCAGCGAAGCGAGCGGCGCGCTCGGCGAGAGCGGCGCTGGCGCCAACGGGTGGCCCGGACGCGGCCGCCAACCTTCGGCAGCCTGCATGATGACGTCGTCCAGCTCTCGCTCGATCTGTTCGTAGCCGTCAAGACGCGCTCGCAGCTCTCCGAGCTTGCTCTCTGCCTCGGCCAGCTTCTTTGCCGAGCCGCTCTCCAGCTGATAGTACTCCTTGGTCAGCATCTGCGAGGTGAGGCCGGATGTGGCACGCACGCATGCACGCGCGCGCCTAGCGACAACCGGCTAGCTCGCAAGCGGCTGCCGACACTTAACGACAGCTCGACCCGCAAAGCACGGAGAGACGAGAGAATGCCCGACCGGTTAGCGACCGGTTTGCGCACGATAGCATGCTGGTTAGCGCACGATAGCATGCCAGCGATAAGAGGCAAGGAAGACCACGACGAGCGAAATCCTAGCAAGGAAACCGAAGCGGCAGTCGAACGAATCAATCCGAGTTCATGAACCCTAGAGCAATAGATACGAGAGCAAATAAGCAGCTCGAAAAGCAGCCAAGCCAGCGTAACAGCGGGTCTCTGCAGTTTTTGCACGGCGTGGCCGCTAGGCTGGTCTTTAAATCCGAGATGTTCAGTTACGTGTGTCGCCCCTTTGCTACGTGGCGCAGCTGCAAAAGAGTCGATTCAAGGCAGAAGTCTCGGTAGGACGCGCGAGCTCGGATATCGCGAGCCCCTTTATCGACACCGTTGCACCTTTAGCCCCCCAGGGTCTTAGGAGGTCAGGGGTCTTAGGCGCTCTTGCTCTTCATGACCTCGCGGGTCACGTGGGGGCAGCGATCGATCCGTTAATGACTGCCTGCCGCTGCAAGCGGTAGCCACGGCCACCAAGGTGCTGCTGCCGCTATATAACGAGGCTGTAAAATCAGCTGGCCTTGAGCTTTTTTTAAACTTTCGAATCTTCCATGCCTCATTTCCTTGGCTCCTTCGTACCTAGCAAAATTGCCGCAATAGTTTCGGCTAGCTTTCACTCTCCTTGTGCAGGTGCAGGTCACTCACTGACATGGACAATTGCATCAGCTGAACCATCGTTTACAGAAAGAGGCCACGCATGCGTCAGACTGAGGCCTCGTGCACCAGCCAGCGACAGCGGCACCCCCTCCCACCGATGCTGCCGCCCGCCAAGCTCGCGGGACGTCCTTCACCTCCAGCTTCTTCTGCAACTTGTCGGTCTCGACGTGCGAGTCGCGCACGTTTCGCAGCGACTCCTCGTACAGCAGACTCGTCCTCTCCTTGTCGAACGCTATCAGCTTCAGCTCGCTCTGCAGGTCGCCGATCTTGCTGTCCGCAGCGAGGAGCCGCTGGCGAACCCTGCGGTGGTGGCGGCGGCGGCGGCGGAAATGCGATGGCGACCAACGATGCGTGGAGACGCTCGCTGAATGCTGCTGCTGCTGCTTCGGGGCGCCAGCGCTACCCCGGGTCGCTAGCGAGCAGCATCCAAGGGCTCTAACACTCTCGGCCGCTGCCTGAGCAGGGCGTGGCATTGGACAAAGTCAGTCGGGAGGGGGTGGGCGGAAGGAGATTCGAGCACGTGGCACTGCAGCAGCCGCCGGAAGTCCGGCAGGCAGAGATGACAGATGGAGGAAGCAGAGGCTGAAGCTCGAACTCTCACGGAGGTCACGGAGCGCTCAGTGGCTCAAGGTCACGGAGGGACGGTCAGAGCCGGACGCCCCATCCGTGACCTTGGCACCGTGACCTTGGCACCGCCGTGCTCACTCGTTTCGCAGCTCGTCGTGCTGCTTCTGCAGCGCTCGCTCCGACTGCACGGCGGCGTCTCGCTCGGCCAGAGCGCTCTCCTTCGCCTCGCGCAGGGATCTGCGACGAAAAAAAAGAAGTGGTGCTGGAACCGGAGATTGATCCCTTCCTGCCCCCGGTACCGGCCTGCGTCGACAGCTCTCGACTGCCATCGCACTTCCGACTTCCTGACAGCGAGATACAGCGAGATACAGAAAGATAGACAGAGAGACAGAGAGACGGACACGGAGAGGCTGAGATAGTGAGAGAGAGAGAGAGATAGAGACAGAGAGAGAGAGAGAGAGAGAGAGAGAGAGAGAGAGAGAGAGAGAGAGAGAGAGAGACAGACAGACAGACAGACAGACAGACAGACAGACAGACAGACAGGCAGGCAGGCAGACAGACAGACAGACAGAGACAGAGACAGAGACAAGACAGAGACAGACAGACAGACAGACATAGACAGAGAAAGAGATAGAGAGAGAGAGAGAGAGAGACAGACAGACAGACAGACAGACAGACAGACAGACAGACAGACAGACAGACAGACAGACAGAGACAGAGACAAGACAGAGACAGACAGACAGACAGACAGACAGACATAGACAGAGAAAGAGATAGAGAGAGAGAGAGAGAGAGAGAGAGAGACAGACAGACAGACAGACAGAGACAGAGAGAACCAATTTGAGACGGTACGACGGCGAACGTGGTATCACGGCTTGGTGCTGGTGCATGCTGGATGCAGCCGCTGCCGAGGTGGTGTGTGCCTCTGGCCACGCCTACAAGCCTGCCGTGCTGCTCGGCCTTTGACCTGTTCTCTCTGTCGTGCATCTCCTTGGTGCCGCTGCGAAGTCGCTCAATCTCATCGTCGGTGCGAGCTCGCATCTTGTCCACCTCGTCTCTCAGCCGCTGCTCATACTCGCACTTGTAGCGGTCCCTGCGACAAAGCAGCAAAAAAGTTGTGCCGCGGCAATAGCAGCACAAGCAGCAGCAGCAGGTGGAGAGAGGAAAAGTGCCACCAAGGTGAAGAAATCACGACGACGCGAAGGTGGCGTCTTGGTGGCGATTCGAAGCCTCTGAAATTCTTGCCTCTTCACATACGCATTGTTAGTTACGCTTGGTCTTTTATGTTTGGCCAGCCCGAGCAGCAGCAGCAGCAGCAGCTCCGCCGGTCGAGCTCGCCAGAACGCAGAGCAGGAATGTTGCGCTGGGAATGTTCATCTCTCTCACCTCGACTCGACGTACTTGTCGTACAGCTCCTCTCGAGACTGCTTCGCCTCGTCGAGCTCGCCAGTCGTACGCCGCAGCCGATCCTCGCAGTACGAGAGCTTGCTCGCCAGGTCGGCCGCGTGCTTGGACAAGTAGTCCTTGTCCTGTCCGAGCAGGGCCAGCGACGACCGGGCGGCCTGCACCTGCCATGATCAAGGTCAAGGTCAAGACAGCGGCAGCAAGACGTCCAGTGGCAGGCGGGCAGCGCTCGCAGGCTCACGGCGCACGAAGGACACTCGCGCTCGCTCGTGAGCGTTCGGTCGCCGGAACGCTCACGCAAGAGCGAGTCTGCTGCAGGTCGGCTCGGATGCTGCAGTCAGACGTCCTGCCACGTGACATTCACTGCATTATGCAGTGAATGTCACGTGGCACAGCAGCTGCAGCAATTGAAACCTGCCGCTGCAGTTTGGCGGGAGGTATATGAATCGATTGGCAACGGTTCGAGTAATATATCGAGCGATCGAAAGATAATATTATACTATATATATTATATTTCATATTATATATAGATATTAATAAGTCGTTTTTATGTAGAGCCCAAGAACAAAATCTCTAGCCAAACGTTTTACAGTTGGCTTGCATGCAAGACATTCAATAATAAAGGCTTCAGTGACAAGCACGGTATCAAGTGTGCTAAAACAAGTAAGTACCATGCTTATGCCAGCATGCTAAAGAAATCACGAGGACACTCATTGCCACCCGTTAGTTGTAACTCTAGCTGATAGCCAGAGGTGGAGCCACGGGGGGATGTGTGGGTGGCAGCTGCCACTCCTGGCCTGCTAGATGGGAGCAAGATGGGAGCCGAGTCTGACACCCGGTCGGGCGGCCAGTGGCGGTGGCTCATCTGGCGGTGGCCGTTTCGGCATCATTTCGGCCAATGTTCGCTCGCCTCAGACGCGGGGAGTTTGGGCCCCCAGACGCCCCTTTACGATGGGGGACGGAGGGTCCTCCGGACCCCCCCCTCCGGACCCTCCCACCCGTGCCACCCCGGGCACTCGAATCCTGGCTTTGCCTCAGCGTGTACCATGCACGAAATCCATGCAGAGGTGCATGCACTCGAAGGGAACAAAAAAACAAGATAAAAAAGACAAGTTCACTGGTGCAAATGGAAAGCTGGTCGGAGCAGAAAGCGGGTGCGTCTTTAGCTAAGACTCAAATGATGAAAGGTCGTTACGCACTACTACATAACTACTACGTAAGTCCCATACATTGCACAAGGGCGCCAGAGGCTCGCCGAATATAGAAGCCACATTCTGGAGCAAACCTAGCGGGTTCACTGCAAGGGTTTCAATCATTTGCTTCCAGCACCTCAGTTCACATCCAGGGCCTAATGACGCAGTTTTCAGTTGCAGCAGCTGTCGCCGGAAGGTTGAATTGTAAGACCGTGCCGATAGGGGGAGCCAGCTGCATGCACGGAGAAGCAGCAGTAGCACAAAATGACCAAAACAAATACTACCTGATTCGACAGCCTGTTTTTGTATGGCAGCAGAAGAGCCTCAGAGACTATGACCGCCGCTTGCAGCAGCAAAAGTATCGCCCGCCGAAAGGTTCGAGCCCACGACCTCGAGACGGACGTAGTGTAAAAAGCAACCGCCTTACCTAGTTTGAGCCACAACGGCTCAAAGCCAGCTGGATGCAGGAATCACGGCTGCAGCAGCAGCCGTGGCCAGCTAGCGATGCAGGCAAGCCGCACTCGGCGACAGAGCAAGACAGCGAGGCGCGTCGCTGCTGCTGCTGCGGGCGCAGCCGCCGACGCACCTCTTTGGCTAGCTCGTCGCGCTCCCTGGCGGCCGCCAGGCCCGCGCTCTCGCTGTACGCCGTCCGCCGACGCAGCTCGGCCAGCTCCTTGTCCAGAGCATCGCGCTCGCTGCAACGAAACGAGAACGAGGTTGGCTTCCACGACGAGGTTCTACGAGGATCGACGAGAATCGAGCGGAAGAGGCGCATCGAATGCTGAGCCAGCGCAGTCGCACCGCGAGGCCGCAAGCGTTGCACTCGTTGGATACGCTTTCATAGGACGATTTCATCGGGCAGAACGGAGCGGGGACATCGAGTGCGCTTGCTCGCCGCAGCAGCAGCAGCAGAGACTCGTGCGGAGCCACTCGACCTCACCTGAGCACGCGGTCGTAGTTGGTCACCCTGTGGTCCACGTTGGCCACGCGAGCGCCGGCGTCGCGCGCCTCGGCGACGGCAAGCGTGCACTTGGCCTGCAGCTCGGCTCGCTGGCGCCTCTCCTCGCTCAGCTCCTACGAAGAAGAGCAAAGAAGAGAATGGGAGAAAGGGCCGCCGCCGCACTGCTTGCGGCTTTGCTCGATCAACGACGAGTTCAAGGCCGAAATGCTGGGCGAATCGGTCGCCAGCGCCGGCGCTCGGTGCAGTTCAGGTTTCAGCTGCCTGGGCAGGGAGCAGCAAGAGGCGGCGATGGCGGCGGCGGCGGCGCGTGAAGTGAATGGGTGGAAAGCGAAGCAGCGGCAGACGAGAGACGTTCGCCTCGCTTCGGGACAAAGAGGCGACAAGCACGACTGCTACGGACGAGCTACTACGAGCCAACCACGCTGCTGGACGCTGCCCTGCTTCCAGGGCAGCATCCAGCAGTGGAGCAGACGCATGCTTCACTGCCCAAACTCCTGGGATTGAGCACCAACCACTGCACGCTTCTGGCGACCTGGGCAGCGCTATAGGACCCACTGTTGCACGCACAGACAGGTCGAAGGACATGATTAGGCGACAGGCAGGAGAGAGAGAGAGAGAGAGAGAGAGAGAGAGAGAGAGAGAGAGAGAGAGAGAGAGAGAGCATAAGAGCATGCGCTTACATTAAGTGCACACACCAGATCACGTGTGTAGATCACGTGCTATGACCACGTGGTCCATAACATGCCTCGGATCATGCACACATAGCTACCACCCTCTCGTCGGACATCAAGCTACGGTAAGAAAGAGACAGCACGCACCGAGCATGCAGCAGTGCCGTTGCCAGCGAAATAGAGCCGGATGAAAGTGAGGGTGTGCCGGCCTTGGAGTGCGGCTGCTACCACCACTGCTGCCGCTGCTGCTGCAACTGGCAGCGGTGGCAGCAGCACTGGCAGCAGTGGTGGCAGCAGTGGTGGGAATGGCCTCAGCCTCCGGGCATTCATTTAGACACTGCATATTTTCTGACCGAGCTAGTGAAAGCAGACCCGATCGGCACCTGCCATGGGCGTGCCGAGAGGGGAGAGGTTAAATGAGCCTGTGGCGACTGCAAGCATCGGGAGGAAGGTTGGTGGTAGTGGTGGGGAGGAGGGTTGGTGGTAGTGGTGGGGGGAGGGGGGCATCGACGACGACACTTCGTAAAGAGAGAAGTATATTAAACGCCGAGTGCGCGAAGAAAAAGTGAGCAAGCAGACTGCCCACGGCGGCGACTGGCTGTCCATGTGCCAAGGGCTGTCCACGTGCCACGCTGCATGTGTTGCCATGGCAACTTTTAAATGCGATCTTTTGCTTCAGTAAGAACAGCGGATGGCTGATGGATCATCCGATGCTTTCACGAGTCACATTTCAGTTTCACTGCTCATATTGGTTGATTACGTAATGATTTAGTAATTTAACTAAGTAATAATTTAATAGTTTAGGTGATTGAAAATTTAATGATTACTTACGACAACCAGTCAATCAGTCTCGGCTAAACACTCGTGCAGGCGATGCTTGCAGAGATGATGCACCGACCGCTCGATCGGCAGATATTTGGGGCAACGGAAAAAAAAAACTTTGGCTACGGTCTACACAAGACCGAGAACACGGGAAAGAGCTAAGGTTGAGACACAAGACCGATCTGCTCAAAGCAGCTGTGCACGTAGAGCCCGATAGAGCCTGACTGAAAAGAATAGACTCGAAACACGACGGCAACGTCTACCCAACGTCTCGTCTCTTCCGCTGCTTCGAAGCAACATAACAATCGAAACAATTACCGCCATGTCAATCACTTTTGCACACTGTATCACTGGGCAATTACCGTGCCGATCGTCACTCTGTGAGACTGCCAATTCAGTGCGAAAGCACAAATCATTCGTTCAGTCACCAATCCTATTGTCACCCTATTGGCAATTGCACAGCCAATGTGGCAGTGCACTGACAAGATGATACAAGAGGCATTGCCGAGCTTGACTGATCACGCGAGCTGCATGCCCTTGACACCAGTCGGTAGCTGGCAGAAGATGCAGTGCAACTCTAGTGGGACAGTAGCTTACTAGCCAGGATAACAGGGCTTGCCTGGGACTTTGGCTTTTCACGACTTCGAGCCGAAGCCGTGCAAATGAGTCGTTCAATGACAAGTCGTGCCCTCTACTGAGCACAGACCTTCTCGAATTTGTTTGACCAAAACACCTGGGCTAAACTTCTGACCAAACAGTTAACAGCAGCAGATCGATAAAGGCGACTTCCATTGCCTAGAGTTTGCACACAGGCTGCCTGCCTGGTAGGGGACCGCGACCGTGGCATACTTCCATTCAAGCATCGTTTTATTTGAGACCTTGGCAGCTTCCACTGCCCTCTTTAAGCCTGTGGACAACTAGATTGGCGGCCGTGGACAACTAGATTGGCGGCCGTGGACAACTAGATTGGCGGCCGTGGATAACTAGATTGGCTGGCATGGCGTTTGATTAGCCGTGCTAGAAGCTTCTAGCCCAGTTACCCCACACTGATGTTACTTCATCTAGGCTAGCTACAAGCTCCAGTTTTAGTTTCACTGACTTTGCTCCGAGCCGAATTGGAGAGATGGATGACAGGTAATGGCAGGCCGATCAAAGTAGCATCAGGAGTAGGAGAGCAAGTCAGGCCCCGCCCCCTTCCGTACAAGGAAGGGAAAGGAGACGGTGAATTAGGCCTTCGTTGGACCTTGCTGCCAAACAGGCACCGAGTGATGCAGCTGAATCGTATACCTCGCGCGTGTCAGCAATTCGTAGCTCGTAGTCAGCCACCTCGCCCGCGAGACGCTGGCATCTGCTCCGCAGCTCTTCAATTTCTGTGCGAACAGGCCTCACGGCTTCGTAGTAGCGTACCTAGAAATAAATCGCATAATCTCATTGAGCAGCACATACGTAGACTTGGCTCAGAGCTCGAAACTAGACAGGCACCCAGCGCTTTGATGCTCTACTGGGCACAAGAAGTTGTCAAAGCGAACAATATTCAGTGCAGTGCGGCCAGTTCAAATGCACTTATCGACATGAGGAATCGAGCAAAGTAATCAAAAGCGAGCAAAAGTAATCGACATGAGGAATCGCCTACCACTACAGTGTGAACGATACTAGCTAGTGTGAAATAGAAATGAGAAACCCGCACAGGCTTGACTTGAGACTGGAACACCCATAAATACACACACAGAATGGTCAGCTGACTCGCTTGCACAGACAGAGAGACATGAGCGAATCAGATTCATAATCGTCGGAGGACGAACAAAGCAAAGGAGACGTCCAGCGCATGTGTCGCTGCACACAACTCCAAGCATTCTGTGCACAGTGCAGGAGCCTCGAGACGACACCAGTGACTACTAGATCCTACCAGTGACTACTAGATCCTACTAGATCGCATGCGCGCGCGCGAGAGAGAGAGAGACCTCAAATCGGATAGGCATTGGTGAAGCATGCGACTGCTCAAAAATAGCTCAGGAGACACAGAGACACACAAACCGAGAGCCCAGCTGAGACAAGACTCGTTCTGCAATGCTACGATCCTGGCATCCCCAACATGCAACAGCAACAAGCAACAGGCATGTTGCGTCCGCCACGTGCAGCTCCTTATCGTGGTTATCTAGGTCACCACATTTACACTGCTACTTGCAACCTAGCCAAGCATCCGCTCAGCAGATTTCAGAGTGTCTCATATTCAAAATCTGCAGATTACATAAATGTCTGGCCGCCGGACAGTTTAAAGGCTGAGCCCGACGTGCGCTTTCGCAACAAGCTGACAGCAAACATCGAATCGAACGAAGAAGCAGAAAAAGCGCAGCTCATGCTCATATAGCGAATCCTTTTTGTTGCGTCGGCGACACTCACCACGACGAAGTCGCGTAGCGTCATCGACTCTTCATCCTGCGATCGCAGCTCGTAGTACTGCGCTTCGGTGACTTCCCAGGTCTCTCGCAGGGTGCGCTTGAGGTCGCCGGCTTTCTGGCTGAGGCGCTGATTCGCGATCTCCAGCTCGGCCTGCCGCTTCTGAATGCCCTCCAGCTCGTGCCTGATGGCGTCCTGACGCCTCTTCGATTCGTCCTACGAGCGACGACAGGCGGCGGCTGCTGCTGCTGCTGCCATTCGAACGAACGCGTCGCCGCCGCGGCACGAGCGCGCACCTGCCTCGGCGCCTGGCCGAGTGCGGAGAGCGGAGACGCTCTGCCGAAGCTGCGCTCACCTGCTGGACGTTGAGCTGCGCTTCGAGCTTTGCCTGTAGCAGCTGGCGCTGGTGCAGGCTGTCGGTCAGCTTCTCCTCCAGCTCATCGACCCTCTGCGCGTGCTCGTTCGTCATGCATTCGAGCGTGAGACTCTTCTTGCTGAGCTCGATCTTGAGCAGCTGCACATCGTGCTCCAGCTGCTTCTTGTCGAGCAGCTGACGCGACACGCGCTCTCTCTCTTTGGTCCTAACCGCCTTGAGGTCCAGCAGATCGGACGAGTCGGACAAGGTCGCGTCCGCAGGATCGCTATTCTCCGCGCTCAGGTCCTCGAGGTCAACGTCGCTCGCGCTTTTGAACGCGGCTTGCTTGGCCATGTGCCCTTCGCCGAGTTGCGCCTCGAACTCGGCCCGCTAGCACGTTTTGAACTCGGAGCCAAACAGGGAGACCGGAAGTTTACCGGCGTCGGGCGTCCGCCGTACGTCCCTAGTGACGTGCCTGGCGTTCGGCTCGAAGCACGTAGCTGCCTTTAAAGTCCGCATTTGTGTTTCTTTTAACCTTTATTATTAAACTAAGCAAATTTCTATGAGTTTTATCTGATTGAAGACGCTAGGCCTTAATTGCCACGCCGCACCGACTGGACACGTGCCCGACGGGACAGCGTCGGTATCTATCTATCTATATATCTATGCGCCGAGCGACCATTGTCGCATAGATATCTTCTTAACTGCCTCGACCAGGGTCACCGCCAGCGATATTTTGATATTGCAAGCATATAGAGACACGATCACTTTAATATATAAAAATTATTTTGTTTTAATGATAATGTTTTTTAATATTTATTTTTTATAGGTAAAGAGACAACAATGTTTAACAGTCGTCGCGGACGTAATGCATGCAGCCTTCATCAAAATGCACGTTAGCATACTGCTTTACCGCCCTCTACGCAAGTACTGGCACGCGCGCCCCGCCGAGGAGTCTCCGAAACTTGCGCTCTACTGGCATATAGTCGACGGTACTCGACGGGCGTTGCCGACCCCACAATGCACGATTCTCACATTCTTCAGCCATTCATTCATTCATTCATTCATTCATTCATTTGGCTCAGAGCGCTGAGCGGCGGGCTGCTCTCCGCCGAAGCGTGCGCCGATCTCATAGAGCCCCGCTCTAGTCGATGCGACCTTCGCAATGACTACGACTGCATATCCGGCGACGCCGGCTTTCGTATGGCCTCGGCCGTAGGTCGTTGCACGATCGCGAAATCGCGAATAACGATTATCGGCCGCAATCCGGCCGGTTCAGCTGGCGACCTTCGTCCCTTTGACCTTTGCCCTTCGAGGCGACCGCCGCCTTTGAGTGCATCTGAAGCCGCAGCCGCAGATTGGAATATAAAAATCGAACGTCAAAGCTGTTGAAAGCTTTCTATTGCTGAAACTTTGCTCGATACCATTGGGCAGATCTTACGCGAAAATCGCGCCGTTGCCGGTCAGCGGCGCGCACGTGCCAGTGAGACGAGCGAGATTTATCGCGTGCAGACCGCCCGGGCACGGCTGCCCAAACGACACCGTCGAAGGAGCTCATTCTGCGCATCTTTTTTTTGCGCATCATTCATATCACGTCATCGTCCTAATTCAGTGAGGCGCCATTCGGACCGGCTGCGGCGGAAGCGACGCACGGCTCGGCGACGCCGCCGCCACCGTGCGTCCGACGCACCGACGCCCGCCTGGCAGAGCGACGCCGAGCCAAACGAGCGAGGACCGGCGCACGCTAGTGCGCCTACGCTGCTGAAAGAAGAACGAGCGAACATGGTAGACTCTGGAAAAGAGCCCTACAGTCTTTGAGCTCTGACTGACCCGGATGAGCTCTACAGACTCAGCGACGAATGAGGCTACAGACTCTGGCAGCAAATGATGCATACGCCGGCGACGAACATTGCAGACTCTGGGAAACAACTCTACAGTCTTTGCGGACCGTGATGGCACGCACTGGGTAAGGCGGTTGCTTTTCACGACGCCGGTCCCGAGGTCGCAGGTTCGATTCCTGCGGTGTGCGATCCTTTATTATATCCTATATTGCCACTGCAAGCGGTGGCGATAGCCGTAAAGGCTCTTGTGTGGCTATACAGAAAGAGGCTGTTAAATCGGCAAGTATTTGGGGGCGGGGCGAGCGAATGAGACAGACGCTGGCGACGGATGGCGGCCAATTCTCGGCGTTCCAATTCTCTGCCGAGAAGAAAGTGACGTCACTTTCGTCACACTCTGCCGAGAAGACAGTCGTATCGTCTCGCGCCCTTTCAAAAAAATTTTCACGCCGCCTCTTGTTCGCTCCTAGTTGGGCCGCGACGCAGTTGGCGACGCGCTTGCTTTCAATAGCTGTCAGTAGCTTCAATAGTTGCCGAGCTGGTTTGGTCTAGCGGTTAAGGTGCTCGCCCCGACCAAGGTCTGACCGAGGTCGTTGGCTCGAGCCCCGAGGCATATGTGAAGCGCCTGAATAGAGATTAAGTTCTCTTGGGGCGTTATACAAATGAATTATATATATATAATAACTTAATATATATATATTTATTTATTTATTATATAGAGCTACAATAGCTTAATAGTCAATAGTCAATAGTCAACAGCTATTATAATTAATATACTTAATACATTAGATAATATATATATATAATATATTAATATATATAATTAATATAATAATTAATATAATTAATACTAAATAGTCAACTGCTTCAATTGCTGCAGACGCACCTTCGAGCTGACGCGAGGCTGCGATTGCGAACCCCAGCGCGCTTTCGGCCGCTTTCGGCCGCTTTCCACCGGTCGTTTCTTCTGTCTCGGTCAGCTGAGCGTCGCTTGAGGTCGTCTCCGGCGCGACCTCCTCCGCCGACGCCATAAGCGCACGCACATCGAGCCGACGTGACTCGACCCAGCCTTCGTAGGCGAGGTGCGGCTGAACGCGACCCGAGGGCTGCCGCCGGAGATCGGGCATCCGCCGTGAGCGTTTCAATCTCCTTAAAACCTCTCTATTTTTTTAATTTAAAATAATATATTTTAACCACTAGTTTTCATCTAACTAAAGCCTAGCAGATGCTCGGGTGGTTGGGTGACGGCAACTGACGTCACACGCATGCGCACGCTCGCGCGTGCGCTGGGGCTTACCGTCGCTCGAGTCCGTCGCGCCGAGGTCGATCGCCGCTCCAAATCGTCCGCCGCTCGGCATAACCGCGCTCAACGTCGGCACGACGCCTTCCCGACCTTTGAATGCGCTCGCTGCAGGCTCTCGTCCGATGGCCGGCGGCCGCGGCCGCATCTCGTCCGCCGCCGCCGCCTCCGCCACGATTTCTGCCGCCGGCCTGACATCAGAAACGACGACGGTGAGGCGATCAGCGCGTCGCGCTCGGTGAGCTGCGCTCGGCGACAGCGGCGCGCGACGCGCTGCCGCTGCGCAACCCACCGCGTTCGCTCCAGCTGCTGGCGACGCGCGGCAGCGTCCGCGCGGTCGCTTTCGGGATGGGACGGCTGCCGAGAGCGACCGCCGCCTGTCGTCTGCTCGAGGGCGCTCGAGTCGCCGCTCAGACGCCCCTCGACGGGTCGAGCGGACTGCGACGGCCGCCGACTGCGAACGGCGTCGTCGAGGCTGACTCCCCCGCCGCTCTGCTGCTGCTGTTGCGAAGGGTGGCGCTCGTCAGGAAGCCGCCGCGGGTCCGGAGCGGCGGAGAAAAGTACGTGGTCTCTGTCTACGGTCAGCACGACCTTCACCGGAGAGCACGCGACTCGCGCCTCCGGGGCGGCGCGGACGCCGCCCGGAGACGCTCTGCTGCCGCTCGCGAAAGGCGGAGACGCCGACGATGCCGACGACGAAGCCGACGACGACGCCCCGCCGGCGGCGGCGCATCGATCGCCGTCGCTGACGTGCGGGTACGGACCGAAGCGGTAGTCCAGGTCTTTGGCTGACATCAAGTACTCGCGAGACGCGCACCCGTCGTCCGGTCGCGCGACGAGCGTCCTGTACTGGAAGCTGGAGGCAGCTCCTCCGAGCGATCGCGAGGCGGCGGCGGCAGCGGTTCCGACGCGGCGGCCTCGCGAAGACGACGCATCGTCGCTGGAGATAGCCACGTCACTCTTCATCGGTCTCTCGCTGCCGCCGCCGAACAGCTCCGGTCCTCCGGACAAAGCCGTCCAGTGCGAGTTCGGTAGGCCGGCGCGTTCGTCGGTCCGGACGCTTCCGCCACCAGACGTGGAGGTCGTCGTCGTCGCCGCCGCCGCGCCACTGACGGCCTCATCAAAGGCGACTCGTGCAAAGCAGCCGCCTTTGGCTGTGGCAGCCGCCGGCGCCGTTGCTGCCACCGCGGGCCGCGCTTCGCTAGCCGCTCGCTCGGCTGCCGCGGCAGCCAACTGGCGAAGATGGCTTCGATCGATCTCTTCCAGTGCGAACGCGATCGTCTGCTCCCACTCGCTCGCCACGCTCGAGGCGTCCGCCGCCGCTGCCGCCGCCGCACCGCTGCTGCCGACGCGAGTAGCGTCGCGTGCGCTCGCCTGTTTGCAGTCGTGGGCGCCATCGGGCGATTCGCCGTCGGCGGACCGACCGTCGTCTCGCCGACCGCCGCTGACGCCGACGCCAACCTGCGCTCGCGGCGTCGCGGACGTCACTTCCGTAGGCGCCCGCGACGCGCCCTCGATCGTCGGACTTTCCGCGCGGCTATCGCCAACGGCCTCGTCCGCAGTCGTTTCCGCAGAGGCCGCCGACAGAGGACGCGTCGATTCGCGCTCCGACGTGGGCAGCGTCGCGACGTCGCGTCGCGTCCGATCGTCGTTTTCGTCGTCGTTGTCGCCTCCGACCGTCGGCGGCGTGCGCCGACGCGTCACCCCGGCGGCGGCGGCGGCGGCGGTCGACGCGACGAGCAGCGTCTCCTCGACGGCGCCGGTCGCTGCGGTGGGACCTTGACCTTGGCATTGAACCCGAACGACTTCATAAACTACCTCGACCGAGTCCATCGCCGAAAGGAAGCTCAGCTCGGAGCCGCTGCCGATGTCGAGCACGGAGCGCAGCGTCTCGCCGGACGGCACTCGCTGGCCCGGATCTAGCGGCGCCGGCGTGCACAGCGCGCTCTCGCTCTCCGATGGCGAGCGCCGGCCGGATGCGCGGTGCGCTCCCTGGATCGCGTCCTCATTCCTGTCGCCCGTCTCGAAGCGGCCGCCGCAAAAGCCGCCGCCGCGCGCCGCCTCCCAGTGCACGCTCTTTTTCCAAGCCGCGGACTTGCTTCGCTGCCTGAGGCTCGCTCCTCCTCCTGAGGCGGCCGCTTGCGGCCCCAAATGCGACTGGGGCGGCAGCGCCGGAGGCGGCGGCGGCGGCGGCGCCGGAGGCTGATGAGCCGCTTCGCATCGTCGCTCGTCTTCACCGTAGCGTCGCCGAGCGGCGGCGAAGTCTTCGCTGGGAAAGCGCTGACGTAGCGTCGCTGCCGAGCTGCCGGTCGTCGTGTCCGTCTCGTCGTGCGGCGGCGGCAGACGGCGACTCGCTGTCGCCCGTCGGTCAAGCGTCGCCGCTCGTCGTACCTCGTTGTCGTGCTCCGTCGGACGACCAGCGCGATCGGCGGCGGCCAACTCTGTGGCCTCACAAAGACGATCTTGTGCCGGCTCGTGGCGATCGGCAATCGCTGCGACTGCACTCGGCGTCCTCTGGCGGCCATCGAACGGCTCTTCGCCGAGCATCAACGCCGCCGCCGCCGTCGACGCTTCCGCTGACGACGGCGGCGTTGGCGAGCCTGGTGCGAAGCGCTCGATATATCCCACGACGCCGCACGGCGGCGTCACCGCGAGCTGATCTACGGCTGGCGCGGCCTCCACCTCAGCTGCCTCAGCTGCCATCGCAGCCCGCGGGCTCCCGACCCGGTTGTCGGCCGCCCAATTGGAAGCCGACGAGCGGGCGCAGTCGGCTGAGCCACGGCAGCAAAGGAGCTCGTCGCGTATCGGCGCCGCGCCGTCGGCACGCTTGGTGGCAGCCGCAGAGAGCAGCACGCGCCGATCGCTTGGGCGTCCGTGCGCAGGCGCCGCCGCCGCCACCGCTGCCGCCGCGTCGCTAGGGTCGTCGCACGCGCGCAGCCACGCCCGGAAGCTCGACGCTCCGGTGAACGTCGGGTGCAGGTAGCGCCATCGAGCGTCCTCGTCTTCGTCGACGGCGGCACCGTCGTCGCTAGAGCTGTCGAGCGTGACCTCACAAGTCGGCGCCAGCGACGGAAAGCCGGCGGCGTCCGCACGGCCGTCCGCCGCCGCTCCGCGCGCGTCCTCAAAGCAGTCCTCAGCCTCGTCTTCGTCAGCAGAGGAGAGCGCCGCGTGCTCGTCGCTATCCGTCGGCTCCACGAGTCGGCGGCGGCGGCGAACGCGGAACGGGCCGCCGCCGCCACCGCGCACGCCCGCAGTTCCGCTTTCCTTCTGCGTCGCTCGTCGGTGAATCTCGCCGCCGCCGCTTCCCGTCGGCTGTCGCGATGGGCGATGACTTCCGCTGCACCCGCTGTCATGGTCGTCGTCACTTGACAGTCCGCCTCTTCCCGCAGAGTCGCTCAGAGCGGCCGCCAGCCGCCGCGTCTCGCGCTCGAGCAAGACGACCGCTGCGGTCGCAGTGGCGGCAGCTGCGAACGGATCTCCCGCTCGATGCATTCGGCTGCGGCGGAATCGTTCAGAGGTGGCGGCGTCGGAGTTCGACTCCTCGATCGTCGCGGCGAGAGCATCGCAGCGTCGGGCACCGTCCGATGCACACGAGCGATACGCCTCGGCGGCCGCGAAAGGACAATGATCTCGGTTCTGGACAGCGGGCGCGGCGTCAACGGATGTCCCAGTCGAATCGTCATCGGCCGGATGGTGGCAGGGCGACGCGGCAGTCCCGCGCTCTCGACTAGCCTGACATGCGGAAAGTGCGGCTAAACAGCGCTCGTCACGCGGCGCGGCGATCGCTCGCCGCGCCGCTACTGCTTTGCTTGAATTCGCCGAGCAGCCGTCGGCGCCGATCGCTGCCGATGGTGGCTCGGCGATCGACTTTGAGCGGTCAGGAATGCTGCCGCCGCCGCCGCCACCGAGGGTTGTATCGACGATCGACTTCCGCGACGCATCTGCCGCCGCCGCCGCTTCGGCGGCTGCGCCGCCCTGCGGCCGCCGCTCAGGGCCCGAGCGCAGCCACGTAGCGTAGCTGCGAGTCTTGCACGCACACCCGACGGCGTCGGCGCAGCTCGCGGCGGCGGCGGCGAGGTCGATGGCGACCGTCGCCCCCAACCGATCGCTCTCGCGGCTCGCGCTGCCGCTCGCCGTGTCGAGATCGACGCCTCGCCTCTCCTTCGTCGCCGCCGCCGCAGCCATTGCCGTCGCCATCGCGAGGCCGCGCTGCCGCGTCTGTCCTCTCTGTTGCTGCTCCTCCTCCTTCGCCGAAGCTTCTCTCAGCCACGACGCGTAGCTGCGCGTCATGCAAGCGCACGCGACGGCGTCCGAGCAGTTCGACACGACGGCGTCCTGGACGCTCCGATCGTGCCGCGGAGGCGGCGGCGGCGGCGCCTCCGCCCGGCGTCGTCGGAGGTCTCTTCGAAAGGCGACATCGTCGACGCCGCCTCCACCGAACGCGGAATCGAGGTCTGCACGCTCCGCCGCCGCCGCCGCCGCCGCCACAACTACCGCGGCGGCGGTCTTCTCGTGGCTCCTCTTTCCGGTCTTTCCGGCCTCGTCCTGGCGCTCGTCCGCGTCATCGTCCTCGGCACTTTTTTTGGCGGCACCTGAGCAGTGCTCGTCCGCCGCAGCTCCTATCGCTGTCGGCATTTCAGCCGCTGCCGCTTCCCCAGTCGCCGATGTTGTCTTGGCGCACTCGAGTCCTGCGGCCGTGGCAGCGTCGTCGTCGGCTCCCAATCGGCGAAGATCCGCGTCCGTCGTCGCCGCCTGTCGATCGTCTGTCCGACCGACGATCGCCGCGTGCGAGCGAGGTCGACGCGCGAACGCGACCGCGCCGCCGTCTGGCGACGCGATCGCCGACGGCGACGCGCCGCCGCCAGCGCCGCCGCGTCGAAGGGCACGCGGCGTCGTTGGCGGCGCGGCGTCGGCGCGGCCGTCGAGCGCTGCAACGACGCCCAGTGCCGCCGGGCTCTTCCTCGAGCCCCAGTCGGCGAGCGAGTCGTCGTCGTCGCTTGGCGACGAGTCGAGCGACGACGAACTCGCCGCCGCTCGGTGCAGCGACTCGCTGAGGAATGACTGCCGACTGTCGCTGACTGTCGACGCGGAGCTCGACGACGACGATGACGACGTCGCGACGTCGTCCGATTCGATGTCGCGAAGCGATGACGAGCTGAATGGCGAGCCGGGCAGCGACTGAGGTGGTTGAAATCGCGAGTCGTCACCGCGAGGAGTTGTCCGCCCCTTCGTGGCGACGTTGTCGGCGGCTTCCCGCGGACGATGCCTTTCGTCGACCGGCGGCGGCGCGCCGCCGACCGCGCCGCGCTGGCGGACGCGCGCGAGCCGTCTTTGGACGCTGTCGATTGCCTCGGGCAATCTGCCCTCCGTCGGAGGCGGCTTCTTCTGGCGGCTTCGATCCTCGCGGCGGCGGCGGTGACGACGCGGCGAGCGTGCGAGCTCGCTCGGTCCACCGCCGTCGCCGCCACATTCGGTCGAACGAGGGGCGGCGGCGGCGGCAGCGCATCCGTAGAAGCGCTGGTCGAGGGAGGGCTCGTCTTGCAGGACTCGTCGCGGCCGCCGACGCTTCGACGCTCCGACATCGACGTCGTGGGCGCGTGGCGGCGGCGCCGCGAGGCTCCCTGGTCGAGCGAGCGAGCGATCGAGCGAGGCGGCGGCGGCGATCTCCGGCTGCACCGCGAAGTGCCCCCAGCCGCGACCGGAGTCGGGCGACGCCTGCGTCGAGGGCTCGAGCTCGTATATGTCGAAGTACTCGGTGTGCAACGGAATCGCGGCGTCGGCGACGGTGGCGGCGGCCGCGGGCGCCGGCCGAGAGCCGAGGCCCTCGGCGGACAGCACGCCAGCGCGCGCTCTTCCAGCGGCAGACGGTTGAGGAGTGCGGCCGCGGCGCTGCGCGGCTGTCACCAAGCCGCAGCCGCCGCTGCCGCCACTGCCGCGGCCGTCGAGATCGGTGGCTCGGTCGGCGTCTAGACAATCGAGGCAGAACGCGGCAGCGGCGGCGGTGCAATACCGAGGCACCGGGCTCGGCGCCGAGACGCGCTCGGCGCCGCGCTTCGACGGCGGCGGCAGCGTTCGGACAGTTGCCGCTCGCGCTGGAGAAGTCTCCGCGCTACCGACGCGGCTGACGCTCCGGCCTTCTTCTGGCGGAAGCCAGAGGCTGGCGCTGGCCGGGCGGCGGCCATCTTCGCGACGCTCTTCGTTCAAGCGTGGCTGTCCGGCGGCGGCGGCGAAGCTCTCGGCTGCAAGAGGCGAGAAGCAGGCTTGAAAAGTCGGCCATCTTCGCGGCCCGAGTTGGCGTTCGCGGAGCAGCGTGCGGTGCAGCAGCGTCGTCATTTGCTGCCCCTCAATCATCTGCAGCGGCAGCGCACACGCGTTGCAGATTTCCTGGTCATGATGTCATGTTGCGGGATCCTTCTGGTGTTCTGACAAATAATATTCTTCGAAAAAATCTCGATCATGTCGAAAATCAAAATGCTTTTTATTAGAGACAACATCGCAAGGAACAGTGCCAAAGTCAGGGTCTGCTTCGGGCTTATGAGTAGACTGCAAAACTATTTCGACCGCATTTGTGACGTTGTGTGGCCTACATTATCGCCATTCTCTTAATTCAGGCCTGAGCCATTAGTCGTCTGCAATTAATGCAAAACTCGGCTGCTCGTCCGGTCTGTCGCCGACGGCGTAGCTGCCGCCGCATCTGTCTGAGTATCGCTGGATCCCTATCCCTGGCGCCCAATGGATTTCAAGATCCTCAGTCTCAGGCTTTCAGGTCACTGCACTAGCCAGCGCCTGCCTTGAACTATCCGACCTGTTGACCTATATTGGCATGTTCTTCCGTCCTTGACCTATCCTCCTTTGGTCTAACCAACCTTGACCTATCCGACCTGCCCGTTTACATCCTTACTCCTTCAACGTGCTGTCGCACAACATGATCGACAGCGTACGGTCATTTCGACATTCCCCCTCGAGCTAATTTGGAATCTTGCGTTTAACCAACCTTCTGCTTACGTTCACCAAAAGTCTAAAAACTCTGACGCGCACAGCGACTGCCAGGAGTGATCTTTACTCATCTGGTTCTTAGGTAAAGACGCGCCTGCTCCGGATTCTGCTTTCCTGTTGCCCCATGATGCATCCGGTACGCCCCAACTCGTCTGCTTTAAGCTAAGGAGCGCTTGGAATATGCACATGTGCACGACTAAGTGCGCGTTACTAGTCAAAGCTTTTATAAACGGTGGTCATGAGTGTTTTTACGTTTGCTTTAGCACGTTGGTCCAAGCACGACATTCGCTCTTCCAATTACAGGCTGCGATACCATGACTGTCACTATGCCCCCCCCCGACATTGATTCTCTTGCTGCGAGTTGTACAGCGCCTGGATAGAGGTCAAGCGACCGGATAGAGGTCAAGCGCCTGGATAGAGGTCAAGCGCCTGGATAGAGGTCAAGCGCACTATTTAGGCCACTTGACTAGCTATGTTTTATATATGACATTATTACGTTATATATTTTATGTTTATATAATTTTGTCATTAAAATCAATATACCGCATTGGTTGCTGCAACTGCCAACATATTGCAGCTGGTACTAGACATGGCGGCGTCGGCATCAGTGTTTAGCGGTACGATTCAGCGCTAGAGTCGTACCGCGCGATTGGCTTAGCGAATCAAAAGGGTCAAAGTCACGTCAATAAAATAAATAAATCTCCTAGCTGACTAAACAGCCTCTATTTAATTAGCGACAGAAGAGCCTTAACGGCTATCACCACCGCTTGCAGTGGCGATAAAGGATCGCTCACCTCAGGAATCGAACCCACGACCTCGGGACCGAGGTCGTGAAAGCAACCGCCTTACCTAGTGCGCCATCACGGCTCACCAAGCTCGGGTTTACTCAACTGAGTCGAGCCTCAGCCGTGTCCATGAAATATTAGCAGTCTCAAATTTTTCTCGCTTACAACCACGAAAAATCTCGGAAAACTGCAGCTTTACTTTGAAAGACTGGCCCGTCCGAGTCCACTGAACTAGCTGGCGAGCCGGAAGGGGCTGGCGAGCCCCTTCCGGCAGATGGGTGATCATGCAGTGCTTTCTCAATCTAGAATGCTCTGTAAGCGAGGTAAAGTAAGAAAAGATCCTTTACATTATTTTCCAATAGTTTTACTTTAACTACTAAACGGCCAGAACTAAGTGACCAGAGCCGGTGGAGCTCCGTTGACTATGGCGGAAAATATGGCGGCAGCTCTGAGCTCTGAGCGGATCGGAGAAGCTCCGCATTTCTCCATTTCGCGTAACTTTCTCTCGGAGCGACTGAGCCTCGTACGTGGCCACTTCCACTCTCCTGGAAATACCCAGGAATATGTTAAAAATAGTGCAACCGGATGATAGAACGAGTTTTTTGCGCAATGCACTTACGCCTTTGCCCTTCCGCGTCCACGCCTGTCCCGAGGTCTCGACTTCCGGAAGATGGCTGCTGCGAAGCGGTTACAGCCGTTTGGCGATGGATGGGCGGGCTACGAGTGGTGATCACGGTTCGGCTGCAGACTAGCGCCAGATTTCGTCCGTCCTCGAGGCTGGCGTAGACGGTGGTCGTAATTACCGTCTCGTCAATGCATGCGGTGGCGCTGTGGTTGCACGACGGCGACGCCGCCCGCTGCTGCGGCGCTCGGAGGCCCGCTTCCGGCGGCGAGCTTCCGCCGTCCGGCAGCCGCTTGGAGCTGTCCATCGGCGAGCACCCGAGTCGAGTCACGTGACAGATGCTGCAGCTGCGGCTGCACAGGTTAAAATTAGAAGACTTCCGGGCTGCTGGGGGGCGATGGGCACGCTCGCTCTCTACAGTATGGTGGGCACCTAAAATAATGACAAATGCAGTTTTTGCCAGTCCGTCGAGCCTACTCGCAGTTCACTTCCTGGCTGTTACATCCGGGCCATGAGACGGCTCGTAGCGTAATCACGCTACAAGCTAGTTCAGAGGTCGCGTTCAAGGTGGAAATCCGATCGATTAGCGGGTCGCCGGCGAGTCACTCGACCCGAACACATGTCACAGTTGCCATGTTATTTCTCCCTCCTTTTGAGAGAGAGAGAGAGAGAGAGAGAGAGAGAGAGAGAGAGAGAGAGAGAGAGAGAAGAGAGAGAGAGAGAGAGAGAGAGAGAGAGAGAGAGAGAGAGAGAGAGAGAGAGAGAAAGTACGAAACTGCAGCTTCCCGTGGTCAAGCAACTGAGCGTTCGACGCCGCAGTCCAATGCAGCAACGATAAGAGAGCATTCTCAGAGGAGTGCCATTTCATCTAACCTTGACACTCAAATGGGCGTGGCCTGCACATCGCCTGTAGTAATTTCTGCACTAAATCTCGTATAAGAGACATTTCAATAGACTCCCAAATCTGCTCCGCAGTCAAGTCTTCCAACTTTCGGCTACTTACATAGCACAAACTCGACATTCATAGACAAAGATACCACGTCCAAGTAGGTCCTAGCATTTGCGACATATTGTCTCGACTTCAGCAACTCACTACTTGCAGGTCTTCGGTCAGTGCAATCGGGCACTCGTAGTTTCAACCAGACTCTGCATCTAGGTTTGATCTATCGTAAACGTCTCAATTGGAAAATTGCACCACCTCTGATCTCTGAACAACCAGCACTCGCTCCCGGTAAAGCAAGGTCATTGGAAATCCCACTTCAAAATCATTTACAATGACATTGTTCACATTTGGATATTCCTTCAGTCATTTTTTTCTGCAGCCGGACCACTCTACGTGACTACATCGCCTGACCACCTACGAGTCCACATAACTACACTACCTGACTTCAGGTTGCTTAGCTGTGCTTTTAACCGACCTCAAGTTCTTTGGAAATCGCGACTTTAGGTTCAAACGATCACAATGCCTTGAAAACTCTACCGACCCACTACGTAACTACGTCACATGACATGACGACTAAAAAAGGAAGCCAAAAGTTGGCGCTTAAATTAAAAGTAAAAAAACAACATAAAAGCCCGTTCGTCACAGCATTTGCTCGGTTCGCGCGATATGTCCTCGGCCTGCTCACGTGTGCTGATACCATGCACGCTAATACTAAACCATCGACACGCTTTCTTTGCAGCAAATGTATTAGCCTCGAAAGTGACTGATGCTTGTCTCACTTAGGGCTCATTGCAAAGTTCATTGTTGTTATTATTATTACTATTATTACATATCCGTCCATTTTTCAGATTTTCTTCGTTTTCAGATTTTCTTCTCTTTTTCAGATTTTCTTCTCTTTTTCCGGTTCGGCAGCGGCAGTGCTGCCGTCATTGGACAGTCGCACGGAGAGTGCGCGGGACGAGCGACTACGTCGAAGCTAGCCTCCTGAGCTAGCTGGGGGCGCGAGCCGCCGCCATTCGACCGGAAAGAGGCGTTGGAGCGAGCGAGCGAAGCGCGGCCGCCGAGCAGAGCTCTCCAGCGATCGCGAGCTGGCCTGGAACGAGGCTGCGCCGGCCGCTGTCGTCGTCCCTCGTCGGTCGAATAGCGAGAAAGCGCGAGGCTCTGGCGAGCGGGCGGGCGGGCGGGCGGGCGGGCGGTGAAAGCGAAGTCCTACCGAGTCGCACGTACGTCACGTTGCGGGGCCGTTCGCTGTTATTCGGTGCCACTCGCTCGCTCGCCCGGTGAGTCGGCGGCCTCGCCACGAGGGAGGCGACCGCGATTGTGACGCCACGCGAGCGTCCGCCTCAGACAAACCGCCGCCGCAGCCGGTCTGGGCAGCCGGGTCTCGCTTCGCGAAGGCTAAGGCTCGAACGAGCGCCCAATAGTCAAGCGAGTGCGAAAGTGAATACGATTTCGCGGCCGCCGCCGGAAATCACGTCTTTCTCGAGATCGAAGATGGCGGCGAAGCCGAGAATCGGACGAGCCATGCCTCGATCAGACGTTTCTTTCCTCTCTCTTTTTCTCTCTCTCTTTCTCTCTCTCTCTCTCTCTCTCTCTCTCTCTCTCTCTCTCTCTCTCTCTCTCTCTCTCTCTCTCTCTCTCTCTCTCTGTCAAGCTTCCGTAGCTGGTAACAAAGTGTTGCTTATTGCAGACACCGCACGATTTCTCTCTTTGTATCTAAGCACTTAGCGGTTGTTACAAGTGAAAAGTGTGGATTGGTTAGTGATAAAAAGTAGCTGAAGCGTAAATAAGAAGCGGGTGACTGGCGAAGCATCAAATGCCTGTCTAATAGTGCACCCAGATGGTCTTGCAAGCTGGAGTAGACGCTCGTGCTTTCCATCAGCTGGCCTTCTGCTTCTAATTGCCGGTTGACGTCACTGCTCAGCGCACATGTCGACCGCCTGGATTGAGCGACTCCTGAGCAGATGGTCTTAATAGTATTCATCACCCTCTCTCACGTCACAATCGAATCTCGAGGTTACTTCGGCATACTGCTAGACACTGCGGGTTGAGTACTCCGGCGGCAGGTATTGTGTATTGGGTACTGAGCAGAAGCACTTTGACTTTGACTGAGTTTTAATTCGATTCGGATTCTCAACAAATTATAATGCAAGCACGGGAGCCGCTCGTGCAAGCGATCGGCGGCCGGAGCGTCTCTGCCGTTGCCAGTCTGTTGAAAGTGAAGGCCGCCAGCCGAGAACGCTCCATACGGACATAGACAACTGGGCCCGCAGCGCTGGCCGAGAGAGCCAAGTCGCAGCAACGCCGCGCGTCACTAGTCTGTAGACTGTTGACTGGCTGGCTCTCGGTCGGCGTCGTCCTCCAACGCAGCAGATTTCGAGAGCTTAAACGTGCAAGTGTCGTCACACGCAAAAAATTCGCTGGTCACGAGTAAGAAATTAGCAAACGTGCCCGAGTGTTTCTGTCTGGATTCAACGAATGCCTCAAACTTCCGCATCTGGTTATAGCCAAACTGCTTCCTCCAAGGATGCGGTTCCTTCTTGGATAATAATAATAATATTGCACTTGATAAAGCGCCCTCAGAGAACTCAGTCTCTTTCTATGCGCTTTACATTTTCTGCAAAGTGATACGCAATAGAATAGTAAGTAAAATCATGCTTGAAAAACAAACAAAATGAATAACATGGTTAGGGGTTACATGCACTGGGTCAGCATGCAAATGTGGTTAGTGGCAGCATGAACAGTGTCAGCACGCATAAGCACATCGAGGACGAATCACAAGGACCCACTAAATGCTGTCCTAAATAGGTATGTTTTTAAGTTTCTTTTAAATGTGGTCAGGTCAGGGGATGTTCTGATGCAGGTCGGGAGGGAGTTCCAGGCTTTGGGAGCATACGAGCTAAATGCACGGTCTCCAAAGGATTTAAGGTTTGTACGAGGTATTTCTAGACTGTTGGATTCCGAAAAGCGAGTGGTACGATGCTTGGCCTGATGGGGTAGTATAACTGAAAGATAGGCTGGAGCCATAGAATGAAGAGACCTAAAAGTGAGCGACAAAACCTTGAAGTCAATCCGTTGCTTCACTGGTAGCCAGTGCAGGTCGGCGAGAAGTGGAGTAATGTGGCAACTGCGACGCTCACGACAGACAAGCCTAGCTGCCGAGTTTTGCACCAGCTGCAATCGCCTGATCGCACATGCTGGTAGGCCAGTAAGCAGTGAGTTGCATAAGTCGAGACGAGATGTCACGAATGCATGGACCAACTTGGACGTGGTATCCTTATCTAAACAAGCCCTAATTTTAGCAATGTTATGAAGCTGAAAATAGGCAGATTTGACTGTGGAGCTGATGTGGTCGTCTAACGAGAGGTCGCTTTGGAATATGGATGGCTAATTCTTTCAACAACAAAGAAGCAAACACGAGGACTAAGACATAATGCAGAGACCGGAAACCGTGATAATTAAAAACAACAGATAGTCGCCAAGCGGTTGCCTGTGCGCAAGCGGCCTGAGAAATCGGACTCACTCTGTTCTCTGTCTCGTCTGGCTGCCTCGTAACGACACAGGATGCGCCAGTGGAACAGGCATGCTTTGCAGATGCGTCGATGACAGTATCCGCAAAGAGAACTACGATGCTTCAAACTCACTATACGCCCTACTCAGAGATGCTTTTCGCTATCCTAAAGACGGCCATGCTCCGCTCGTGCTTAAGAAAACGAGGCTAGGCTTGCCCTGCGTTACCCCTGACCTTTGACTGGTGAGATCACGTCTGTACACCGCAAGCCCAAATCACGGCACGGCTTTCCTCGAGGCCTGCTTCGAGTAGTAGCGAGCTTAAATTCTGGTAAGGAGACGGATAATAGCGGCGGTGCAAAGTTAACGCAAAGTAATGGCTAACTTTACGCCGATAGCTTATCGTCTGGCTAGTGCTGGCTGGAATGGGATCATTTCTAGATGCCAAGATCGAGGATTGTGTTCTCATTGTAAGGTTTACTTTCATGTCATATTTTGGCATCGTAAATCGTATTCCCTATGAAGGTGTAGGTAAAATATTGCCGATCTTCGGATTGCATATATATATATATATATATATATATATATATATATATATATATATATATATATATATATATATATATATATATATATATATATATATATATATATATATAATGAAGTCACTCTTTTCGTGGGCAACCAAGTAATCAACAGCCAAAGGCCGGAAGCTATAGCCGTAAGTCGACCGCAAAATTACCCAACGGAATTGTAACTATTGGAAGACCTGAGAGTTCCGACCACACCTCTATGAAGATCTAGGATGCAAAGGAGCCCGAAGTTAAATGACACTTTAGCGGTTGTGTGATTTGAAATGCAACGCTAACGCTCTCTCTCTCTCTCAAAAGAGCGTCTCCGTTAGTTCGAACGAGAAGCCGCTCACAATCGAACCAAGTTCAATGCAATATTATTCTCTACTATAAAGTCACTGCAGCAGAGACTGGTAGCCGAGCCATTCGTAGTTCTTGGTCAAACGATTGGCTGGGCTGTCAATTCACGCTACCCAGCTATACATTGACAATTTTGCTCACACTAAATATCTTGAAAAAAAATAAAATAAACTAAAGCTATCTTGAAAAATTCAACGACTGCTTAACAATGATCTTCCACTTAGCCAAACCAAGATAAGATCGAGTTCTCGCCTCCTGACATAGAGCGCTACAACGTGCGTTCGTGTTCGTTGCAGAATTGTTCCGAAAACCGAAGTTCTTGCGAACATCGTATACGGAAACGATACAGCTAAGACCTGTTTTAAGTTATTCTGATTGTTATTTGACCGTAGCGCGTAAGAAATTTTGTGCCTATGGACATCTAAACGCTTATCACTTCGGGCTGCTGGGTCTCCCACGCCGGCGGCTGCCTTAGCTACGCCGGCGGCTAGTAACCTGCTTGTTAGTTATGATCGTCAGCAGCTGTTATCGCTTCGTCATCGCATGTCAAATGCATTCCTAGATATTAATGTTGTTGCTAAGATTCGTGAACTATGCATTAACAAAAGAAAAGCACCCCCTATCCGCCGCGGTGGCCGGAACCGCCAGCTCAGACGCCGCTCGCTGGGCTGGAACTGCGAGCTGAGTACCCGCTCGTTTGGTACTCTTAGCATTGTCTCGAACCGCTCAGCACGCTCCCCCACATGCGTCACTGTAAATCTTGCCAACTTAGTGGTCATTAGGACTGTTGTAACTCCATCGGCCAGGCTTAACGCTTACCTTTGGAAACCTCGCTCAATGTGCAATTAGCCTCCGGTAATAAGCGACCTTATTTCTGAAAATGGTATCGACCTGCTCGCCCTAACTGAAACTTGGCTAAAATCTATAAACTGCCCGACAGTAAAAGACGCTAGCCCATCTGGTTTCTCATTCTTTCAAACCCCTAGATCAATCAAAACTGGAGGTGGAGTTGCTATTATCGTGCGCTCGAAATTCAACTTCAAGCCATTTGCAGTACCCTTGAAGCAGTCTTTTGAATCAATTGTCTTGGTCTCATCCGAAAAGAAGCTACCGATAGTGGCAGTAGTCTATCGCCCACCAGGTACCAAATCCTCCTTTATCTCAGATTTCTCCGATCTCATTTCGATTCTGTGTGCAAGAAATCGATCCTTCCTCGTTACGGGTGATTTCAACGTTCACTTTGATAACTTATCTGACGCTTTCAGCACCAAATTTTGTGCATGGACTGACTCATTGTCTCTTGTGGCTCATGTGCATGGCCCTACTCACATCAAGGGTCACACACTCGACCAGATTTTCTCATACAACTACACTTTGTCATCATCAATTATCCCCAAATCCTACTTATCTGACCACATGCAGATCTCATTCAATCTACAGTGTGTGCCCACCTCCTCTAAAATAACCTGTGAATCACGAAACCTCAAGACCCTTGACATCGATGCTGTCCGTGCCAGAATATCTGCTACAACTCTGCTGCTCAGTCCTCCCTCCGATCTGTTATCATTGGTAGATAGCTACAACACAACACTAGCTGACACGCTCGACGAGTTGGCACCTCTGACAAAGCACACTGTGCGCCCCCGCCCAGACGGCCTATAGTTTAACACAGACATTAAACTAGCCAGGTCTACTAAGCGAAAGCTTGAAGAAGCATACAAAAGATCTGGACTGACTGTCCATCGACAGACATATGAAGACTACTGTAGGTCGTACCAATCGATCCTAGCAAAGGCTTCTATAGAAACACTGTTGAATCACAGATGCGCAATTCAACAATGCTGATGTCGAAGATAAACCATCTCCTCAACCGCTCCCAGGTTAGCTCCTTACCTGATGACCTTGTGATGATCTAGCCGATCGCTTCTCTCGATTCTTTGTGCAGAAGATAGACCAGATCAGGGAATCCATCCCGACGATGACAACATCTCCACTAGAATGCTATTCCCCGATTCCTGGCTGCACCTCAATGTCTACATTTAAGCAGGTCACTAGTGATCTAGTCCTGAAGTTCGTATCTCAATCAAAGAATACAACAAGTCCTCTTGACCCTATTTCCACTGCCCTGCTCCTACGTTGCATTGATCTGCTGCTGCCATGCATAACTAACATCATTAATGTGTCATTAGCCTCAGGTCATGTCCCAGCACCTTTCAAAAAAGCTGTAGTCAGGCCACTTCTCAAGAAATCGACACTAGACCAAGAGAACTTAAGCAACTACCGCCCAGTCTCCCTTCTACCATTCCTATCAAAGACACTGGAATGGGTCGTGGCGGACCAGCTAAACTCATATATCGAAACCTCACACCTTGCTAGTAAGTTCAAGTCTGGCTTTAGAGCTAATCACTCCACAGAATCAGCTCTGCTTAGGGTATAAAAATACCTACTTAGGAATGCAGACATCGGTAGAGTGTCCCTTATAGGGCACAGTGGTCGAGCCTGAGCCGATAACAAGAGGGGTGGTCGTAGCGGTGGTGGGGGGGGGCAAAGGTTCTAAGTAAGAAGTCAGCCTGTCTGCCCAGTACTTCTGTCTCCACTTCTCTCTCACGCACACAAGGCGATCTCTCTCTCTCTCTCTCTTTCTTTCTCTCTCTCTCTCTCTCTCCCTCTCTCTCTCTCTCTCTCTCTCTCTCTCTCTCTCTCTCTCTCTCTCTCTCTCTCTCTCTCTCTCTCTCTATCGGTGCTCGTTTTTCGTTTTTATTTCACTTGGTTCCTACCTTCTTCCGTCCATCTGTCTGTCTTTATTCCGGACAGTTCTCTCTTCTTCTTTCTTCTTTCGGGCTGTGTGCACCATTCAGACCGCTGTGTCATCTCCGCCTGACTGACTGCGTTTGCCTCTAGCCTCGCTCTCACTGCCCCCCCCCCGTCTGTCTGGCATTATATGCAAGCAGGAGGCTGGCGAATGCTCTGCTGACCAATTTGGCCGTGCGCCTTGAGGTGGTCACGGCCGGACGGTCTGACTCGTGACGTCCGAGATGCCTCACATGGCAGTCTGCTGGGAGGCGGACTGCCGGAACGAGAGCAAGGTCGGGCGAGAGCCTTCACATACTTCAGCTATCAATCCTGATGCTTCTGTGAGTATAGCTTCAAAATCAGATCCTCCAACCTGTGTCATTTCAAGTGTAAATGGAATTTTATAAATAACTTTATTCATATCTGCACAAAAATCTGATAGTTTTGCAAGTGGAAGCAAGATACTAAATCTTCCTAAATTATCAATAATAGTGTTATTTAATCCTCTTTTGTAAATAAAAAACAATATTGCCAGTTGTCGCTTTACATGTATTAGGACTAATATAAGAGCTACTTAATAAACCATGTCGTTAAATGTGTGGGCCTCATCTTTTTTCCATCCAGCTGCAGGTCCTTCAGTTCGGTTGTAGTCATTTGGGTAAGTCAGAAGGCATGTAAGCTTTGAAACTGTTCTTTATTAATGATCTCAAATTTTGTAAAGGGAAAACTTACGTCGCCTAATTCAAGTATAGATTCAATACGAGCACTAGCCATTTCTTCTCTATATAAAAAGAGTGAAAATGTAAAAGGTAAAAAATATGTGAAAATGTATTTCTTACTCTGAATATATAGACCAGGTCCTATAGTTTACATGTCTCCGCCGTATCCATCAGCCCTTGTTCGTTCAGGAATAACAGATTTCTCTTTAATAACTCTTTCCATTCATTTATAGGCTTTTTTATAGGTTTATTTATATTATTATTATTTATATTATTATTAGTAGTAGTATTTATATTATTATATTATATTATATTATATTATTTATAGGTTATTTATAGGCATTTATAGGCTTTCGGGGCATTTTCTTTAAGCGCTTCTGAATAATCTTCTACTTCCTCTTCTTCTATTTCAGGTTTGTTTCCTTTTGTTTGTTTTAGTTTTCCTAACGAAGCTCGCCTGATTTCAAGATTCATTTCCTTTATCTTCCTATCATAATCCTCTTCTTTTTGCGTTTTCTAGTTCATACTCGAGTTCTTTTTTCCTTCTTTCTTCATCAATTTTATCATCTACTTCTCAACGTTTATTAGCATATTCTTGGTCCATTTTCTTTTTAGTTTGCAATTTAAACTATTTTCCTGCTTGATGCATTTCCATTCTCTTATTAGCAATATTCATATCAAAACCTGTCAATCCAGTTAATGCAAGTGCTGCTTTCCCAATTCCATCAGTTATTTTGTCAAGAACATCAGATCCGTGGAGTTTTGTTTTTCTTTTATTCAACCATGACCAACTCTAGCATGACCAGCCATTGCTATACAGATAATTTTGAAATTTCGTTTGTAACCGTAACATCTGAAATAAAATTAACAGGATTTCTATTTCGATCAGTTAAGCAAATTTTAAAACTGCTTAATCCTTCTGTATCTTCACGTGTTGGTAGATATATTATTTTAGAAAGGAAAAGGTCAACTTTTTTACCTGGATTGATATCATTAATATCAATTGCATAAAATGATGAACATTGTTCTATAAACCTTGTTCTAAATTCTAAATAATTCATATTAGGATCAACCAAGTCACAGTTAACACTAATCCACTTTACTCCAGAATTGTGAGGTAACTTCATTTACTATAAGCTTTGTAAGTACCAGAATTATACATAGCTTTTTCTATAGCTTTGTAAGGTGTTCCATCAACCATTGCAGGATCAAACGAACCTTTTGATTTGCATTAAAACCTTATAAATCTTCAATGGTTTCTATAAACCAAGATGCATCACGTCCAAGTAGTACAATTCATTCATCAACTACTTGCATTATGTATGTATGTATCTCCGTCAGTAACTCCACAAAGTCATAAAGACCATTTGGGTGTTACGCAGGAGAGTTTTGTATAGCGCACTCACAGCCTAAGCGGCTTTCGGTACGCATTCGGTAGCCAACAGACTTCGTCTCACGCAACAAAGAGAAAGTGGGAAGCATAGCAGAGTTAGGAGAACAGTTGAGGTAGTGAGTAGCATAGAAGTAGCAGCTCAGGACTGCTGAAAAAGATGTGCCATGGTCGGCAGTTGGAGAGTAGATGTCGTTGCGTAAGAATTGTGGAAGCGAGTTCCACAGTCTAGGACTTGCAGAGCTAAAGCTTCTGTCGCCAACTGTCTTTAAGCGGAGGAATAGGACAGCTAATTTATTTTCCACAGAGGACCTGAGGGCGCGAACAGGCTGAAACTGATGCAGCAGTTCAGCTAGGTATGAAGGAGCCAAGCCGTGGCGGGCCTTGTGGGTCAGCGTAAGAACTTTGCTCTGTATCCTTTGCTCAACCGGCAACCATTCTAGCTCTTTCAGCAAAGGAGACACGTGCTCAAACCGCTGGGACTTGAAGACCAGCCTTGCAGCTATATTCATAGTCCGCTGTAGTGGCATAATAGCTTTCTTTGGTAGCCCAGCAAAAAGGGAATTACAATAATCAAGCCGAGACAGAACTAAAGTGCTAGTTCAATTTTTTACAAGCCACTGTGGGAGACAGTTTCTAATCTTGGATAGGGATCGGATGTGATGGCTAGCTGTAGAGGCAGTCTTCTGCATTATTATTTTATCAACTGTGTCAGCACTAAATTGTATTCCACTGCTATTTCTATTAGATGAAATATAAAGATCACCATTATCACGTAGACTTTTTTAAGAGCATTTAAAATTGTATTGCTATAATAATATCCTTCTGGAATTGCAAATGACATCGCTTGCAACTTATAACCTCTTTTATACCAAAGAAACTCAATTGGATGCAATTACATTAGAAATTACTCTGTTTGCATACTCAAGTTGTACTCTTCCTAAGCCAAATTTAATAAAACCAAAGTTTTATCAAAGATAATAGGTGATACTAATGTTTTCGCTTCAGAACTAGTATTTCCTGGTAATGTTATTGACACTCTTCTATATTATATTTCTGCCATTTCTATTTCAACTGTCATCTGTTTGAACTAAAGTATAAAACGTTTAAATTTTGATCTGTAACAGCAATTAGTATATCTGAAATCGATTCGGCAGAATTAGTATGATAGTCAAGAGTATTTGGTTCATATACCATCTGTTCCGAAGGGTAAATATTCTAAGTAGAACTTATTAGGACTGGTGTTTCATCACTATTCATATAATAACAAGTTTTAGGTTTAGATCTGAAACAAAAGCTTCATATTCTGAAATAAATGTAACACTTGGTGAACAAGTTACTTTACCTGTAATATTCGGATAAATACTGAAAAATTAGAATTTGCTGTATATGCAGAACCAGTGAAACCAAGTAAAGCAGATGTACTAGACGTACCAGCAAGAAACGTTCAACCAATAAGCATTGTAACCCAAGAGTTAGAAGTTGCAGCATCCATTCCTAACACAAACTTGTAAGTAGTAGCTCCTAATTGAGTATCAGAATTGTTTATAATATCCGCTATTCCAATGTTTAAATTTTCAGATATAGCAGAGTAAATGAATGGTCTAGTACGGTGTGCAATGCAGCGATGGTGCCACGCCTCGCATGTCTTGTTCGCCCGTTCGCGGCCGAGGAGGGAGGACTGCTTGCATAGAGCGCGACTTCTACGAGGCTTCAGCGGCCGCGGCAACTCACTCGCTTTTGGATACTTGAGAGGGAACTTTTTTTGTTGTCACGCGTCCTTAATGTCCGGGAGATGATATTTCCTTGCTATTCACTACCTCAACTGCTCTTTTGACTCTGCTATGCTTCCTACTTTCTTTTTGTTGCGTGAGACGAAGTCTGTTGGCCACCGAATGCGTACAAAAAGCCGCTTAGGCTGTGAGTGGGCTATACAAAACTCTCCTGCGTAACACCCACTAAGTCTTTATGGCTTTGCGAAGTCACAGACGGAGATGCATTACTTTACATCTGTAAAGACAACACATCCGAGCATCACAAGATAAAGAAGAAATCGCAGCTCAGTTAAAAAATACTAAAGAAGGCAAATATGATTGTTTTATACATAATTGGAAAAAACCCACCAAGAACGGCATGCTAATCAGACACTTCATTCACTCGCCTTTCATTCTTAGCTGCTTTTTAATTGCTTATACCGTTACCTTGGTTCGAATCTTACTCTTCAAACCTAAATAGTATTCCTGATAGATTTTTTAGGAATTAATTTTATTCTGCATAAATGGAGCCCACTCAAAAAGTGAAGGTCATGTGTGAATGAATCAAACCAATGAATTATCTCAACATTCCTCAGCCCAGGCGAAGTTACGCGTCTTGTCTCTTTGCAGGAACTGGAGTACATGAGAATAGGGCGCGAAACAGTAACTGTGTTACTGGCTCTCAGAAAGCGTCGAACAGCTACTCTTCATGGCCACGTGGCCTAGTGCCTTATATTTCTAGTAAAAGATACTAACGTGACCTGTCCGAAGTTAAACTGATAGTGCCACCGTGTAAGGAATCGCTTATAAGCGATCGATGGTAGTAATGAATGAGCTTAGAGCGTCTCAGTCAGTGTCACGTGATTAAGTGATTCATGCACGGCCGATGGACACATCGCTCGCTCGCTCGCTCGCTCGCATACTCGAGAGAGAGAGACAGACAGACAGACAGGCAGAGACAGAGACAGAGACAGAGACAGAGAGAGAGAGACAGAGAGAGAGAGAGAGAGAGAGAGAGAGAGAGAGAGAGAGAGAGAGAGAGAGAGAGAGAGAGAGAGAGAGAGAGAGAGAGAGAGAGAGAGAGAGAGAGAGAGAGAGAGAGAGAGAGAGAGAGAGAGAGAGACAGAGACAGAGACAGAGACAGAGACAGAGACAGAGACAGAGACACAGAGAGAGCGAGAGAGAGAGAGAGAGTGCTTACGAGACCACTGAGCAGCTGCATCGGGTGCATCGGTCAATACAGAATGAGCCATTCAGCATATACAACTCTTTACTTGGGGCGATGCATGCGTCTTCGACGGTATAAGCGAGCGAGACCTCATTGGGAATTGTCGCCACATAATTCAAGACCCGCATTATATCTGTCTGAAGAAAATTGCAGCCAGGAGAGGCAAAGTGACTGTCGTCCGGAACGTGTTGATAGATAGACTACGCGGTGCTCCTCCACATGACTGAGCAAAAGAATTCTTCAGCCATTTTCCTGTGCCACGCATTTACTGCCGTCATTTTGCATCCAAGGAATGTTGTGCCCGTGGAATGCATCTCTGAGTGCGACCGGTTCGTGGTCTCGCGCGCGCAGTGCCTGAACGCTGCGACTGCATCATGCTCTGGCTGCAGCGGGCGTACAATTCGTGCTTCGCCGTCGTGGACCCGTCGAAGGCGCCCAGTCTGCAATGGTCGACGTCGCGTACCGTCAGCAAATGCTCCGGTCGCGTGGCGGCGATGCGTTTTTTATTCCCGCGAGCGACTACGACGCGAGCGATTGCAGCTTTCCAGCGAGCGAGTCTGCCGTGGCGCAACGCCAGCCCTTAGAAGGTAACGAGTAGGCAGAGCAAACCAATAAACTGTATCGTATTAAAAAGAGGTGTACATTTCTTTGCCGGCAGCAATGGTTGAGCCCACAGTGGTAAGTCATGATGATACAAACGATAAGAACCATTGAGTGACAACTAATTGTCTTCTCATGAATTTGAAACGCACCTGAAAAAAATGTGTTCCTTGATAGTATGCACGACTTCAGCAGGCATATGCACATTGAACGTTAAAAGGTAAAAAGTCGAGGCAGATTTCTAACAGCCTCTCTTATATTGAGGCGGACGAAAAGCCTTAACGGCCATTGCCACCCGCTTGCATCGGGCCGCAAATAACGGTCCAACGCAGGATTCAAACCCACGACCTGGATCATGAAGAGCGAGTGCCTTACTCCTGAGCTAGGCTAAGACTCGGGTCAGTTAGAGCGCGTCACGAACTAGAAAAGCATTTGATGATTTGGGCTGAGCTGACTGCAGCTTCAAATCGCTGTGCTGACGGCGCTTGCGCTCGACTTTCTTGCTTCAAGCTGCACTTGAAAAGAGAGCGAGCAGACGATCGTGAGCGCGAACGGCGTGCTTATTAGTTATTATTGCTCACTGCCGAGGACATACCAGATTATTTATAATAGAATTCATTGCCCTATATATTTTTAATAGAATTAATTGCCCTAGGATTAAATGTAAGTACAACAACTTCTGTTATTTTTTAATGGTTCTATCAACATAGGATTTCGTTGCAGCATCTGAAGAATTAACAGGCTCAGCAACATTGATTATAGAATTATTATTCATGTTTAAATTTGTTGTAGCAGAAGAATTCTTCAATGACACATCTCGTTTTAATCCATCATAACTAACACAAAAATCATCAGGAAGAACTGTTAGTGTAGTGGCACTGGATATATGTAGAAGTAATATGTAGAAGTAATAGCAAAACTATTCATATTTAAATCTCCTGTCATTGTATCTCCAGATTTCTTGACATAGTTTGATACTTGACTTACATTAACAGCATCTGTTGGATTAACTCCTGGAGCAAGATTTGTAATTGGTCTATTCTGTAAATTTAAAGAAGTACCACTATTTACAATAAAGTTTGCATCTGGATGCGATTTTGTTACAGCATCACCATCATTAACAGGATCCATCCTATTAAGAATTCTATTTCCATTTGCATCAAGGTCTGATAGAATATAACCATTTATTCTACTTACGTAGCCATCACAATGATGTCTTCGACTCATCTATATAGTTATTAATTAAAATTTTTGATCTATCTAGCACTTCTTTAACAATAGGAACTACTCTAACAAATCTGCAAAGATCATCTTCTTCTACTACTTGGGTCAAACATCTTCTATAATACTTTATATCATAACCATTTGCTTTCTTATTATTAAATCTTCCATATTTGCTTATAATGTCAAACTCAAAATCAAAATACTTTTCATCTTTAAGTAAAAGCATAACAACTGGTTCTCTAAGTGGCATATCCAAATCAGTATTAGGAATTCTTACATTACCAGCTGCTACGTAATCTAGTGGAGGCTCTTCACAATTTAATGCAGGAACAAAAATCTCAAACTCACGGTAAAAACATTTACTAAGTTTTAAAACATGTAGTCCAAGTAAGCATTGTGCGTGATATTGTTTAGGTATAAAATAATCAATAATATTCCTGCTCCATAAGCATTTTATTTCTACTAGAGTATTGTTATCTATTATTCCATCACGGCTCATGCGCTCGACTTTCTTGCATCAAGCTGCACTTGAAACGAGAGCGATCAGACGATCGTGAGCGCGAACGGCGTGCTTTATAGTCATTATTGCTCACTGCCGAGGACATACCAGAGCGCATGTCAGACAAGTGCTAATGACCCCATATTGCAGAGCTAGCGCCATAGGTAATCAGCCTGATTTATCTCTCCGGCCTATTTCCATGTTTGTAAACGCAGAGCAGCCTTCAACGAGTCGCTATAAAATAATGAAAATAGTCCCGAGAACTATTTAACAGTGGATGCGGCACTATCCCGAGTAGCTGCATCCACTATTTCTATTTCCGCCAGCCTTAGGTAAGCAATAGACAGGCACAAATAGGATCTGCCAGCGATAATCCAAAGAGGAGTGTATATTAAATTAAAGCATGGTCAAAGCGTTCCTTACAAGCAAAGAATTCGAGCAGTCCTCGTCGGACGACGGCAATCCAAGCTAGCGACGGGCTCGGTCGAGTCAGCATCGGGCGATTTGACGGACGATACGACGCGTTCAGGATGATCTGGCGTGTTTTTCGTGTTTTGAGTAGGCCTATTACCGCTAGCTACTGTATTGCTTTACCAGGTACTATTCACTTTTCGATGAGTACTTTTCCTTGTGTAGGAGCTGCCCAACTACTCATTGGCTGGTCGCGAGTCTGCTTCGCGGCTGTTTATACATAATTCATTTATAATTCATTTATGTAGCGCCCCAAGAGAACTTAATCTCTATTCAGGCGCTGCACATATGCCTCGGGGCTCGAGCCCACGACCTCAGCCAGACCTTGGTAGCGGCGAGATCCTTAACCGCTAGACCAAACCAGCTCGGCATAAGCTGTTTTCGGCGCTGAGCAGACGGTACACTGCCGCTGGCACTCCTACACTTAAATGATTACAATTACGTTCCCTGTGTAGTGGCTGCCAAGGATCAGAAATACCATGACCAGCTGTCTGCTGAGAGGTTTCCTTTGCGAGAGCGAGAGCCTCGGCGGCTGTCTGTCTCGTTCGTAGACGCTTGGCTCGTTGGTAGACGCTTTCCCGCAGCGGGAGCAAGTAGCCGGAAGTGGAGAAAAGTCGGACGAGAAGCCGAAAAGAAGGAAATGAGTGGCAGAGAGAGAAAGGAGCGAAGCGGAAGCGAGCGAAGCGGAAGCGGAAGCAGGTGCCCGTGGCTGCGTCGCTACAATCTGTGGCACCTGCACGACGAGAGCGTCGATCTGAATCTGTAGCAATCTGTAGCACCCTGCTGGCGTTGCTAACAGGCGTTGGGGACCAAAAAGCTACGCGCAGCAAGTCTGTGTTTCGCCCGTAGCGCCCGTAGCGGCATCGCTCCAATCTGGGGCACCTGTACGACGAGAGTGACGAAGACAATCCCACAGTCCATGTCCTAACGAACAAAAGAAACTATCGGCTGCCAGACGTTCGCCTGTTTCCCTAGATAGCTTTGAACGCAAGTCGGTAACGGATAGCCTATTTAAGTCGGCGATGGTTTGGGCCACGTGGAAACTAAAGGAGTGGGCGTGGCTGCGACATGTAGCAGGCGTTAGGGACCGAAAACGCTACGTGCGGCAAGTCTGTGTGGCGCCAGCGAGCCGATAAGGTTTAAAGACGATTGAGCTTGGCCAAAGCGCAATGAGCCTCAGAACGGGTCTCGGCCGGGCGGTGCGGTGCAAGGCACGGCTGCTTCCGGGCTGCCAGTTCAGGTCGCGTAGCGATTCACTACCTTGTAATGCACACTTATTTTGAACCTCCCAAAATATGCAGGACACTTGGCTAAGAATAGAAAACTTGTAAAAGGTAGTAAAACAACTATTTGACATGACTCACTTTGAATGCTACTGCAATATCAAGTCCATCGACGAAAGGGGACACGTGATGCCGTACTTACCCAGCCTACGTAATAGATGTGAGCGATTACCTATTCTCCTTCGCGTCAGCTTCGGGCGATTTGACGGACTATAAGACGCGTTCAGGGTGAGCTTGCGTGTTTTTCGTGTTTGAGTTGCGATATTACCGTTAGCTACTTTATTGCTTTACCGGGTACTATTCACTTTTCGATGCATACTTTTCCCTCCCTCCGTAGGAGCTGCCCAACTGCTCATTGGCTGGTTGCGAGTGCCGGCTGCATCCGTCCGGGCAGCGTCTGCTCGGACGTAACGTCGGACGAACGCTGGCTGACTTTGATGCAAAGCAAAAGCAGCAGACTGAGGTCTGACTAGAGTAGCTCGTGCTCGTACGAGTGGAGAGATTTCAACTCGTTGGTTTGTGGATTATTCAACTTTATTCGTTACAATGCACATGTACAGGTACGTGCAGCGCCTGCAGCTGTGAAGCCAAGCTCAGAGTGACATGCAGTGCTAGGTAGGTAGTGGTCCCCCCCTGGAGCTGCAGCTGCCTCCCAGCATCTCATCCATAGCTGCTGCTGCTGCTGCTGCTGCTGCTGCTGCTGCAGGGTACACGGTCATAGTCTGCATGTCCCAGCCCAGCACGGCTAGCACGGTCCTCTGTCCTCCGCCCAGTGACAGGTACCAAGGCAGCTGCAGTCCGAGGCTGCTGTAGGAGAGGACCTTCTGTAGCACCTGCCCAGTCGCTGCACAGAGTGCCCTCACACAGTGCTTGCTCCTGTCTCCCTGCAGCAGCTGCGTCCTCACACAGGCCTCGCTGTCTCCGTGCAGCATTCGCACAGCCAGGTACACGATGCCGCCTGCAGCACAGACGCCCCACGCTCGCTCCTCGCTGCTCAGCTCGTGTCTCCATTGTCTGACACCTCGGTGGCTGCAGCTGTCCACTACGTGCAGCTCTCTGCCATCGTGCTTCATCTCGCTCATAGTGACCAGAGCAGCAGCAGTGAGAGCCAGGCTACCTATCTCATACTCGTACTCGCTGCTGTACAGCAGCCGCCCCGAGCTCAGCTGCAGCAGCTGCAGCTCTCGGCCATAGCCAGTACAGGCCATAGCCAGCTGAGCTCGGGGCGGCTGCAGCAGCTGCAGCAGCTCCTGCAGCTGCAGCCGTCGGCGATTATTACGCCGATAGCCGCCATCTCGGTTACACGCCACAGCGAGCAGGTCGCCGAGCACGGACAGGGAGGGGAGGTCGCTGAGCTGCCTGGGACGCCACGGCAGCTCAGCGACACGTCTTTCCTCGAGCCACGCCCCCTGCGAGTCCCCTGCAGCAGCAGCAGCAGAGCTGCTTCTGCTTCGTCTGAGCAGCAGGACGAGCTTTGAGTCGTACAAGACTACAGCTGCACGTCCATCCTGCAGGGACCGCACTGCAATGACCGCGTCGTCCCCTCCGTAGCTCCGCCTCGCAGGTTTCCAGACGCTCAGCTCGCTGCCGCTCTGACTGTATTCCAGCAGGCCGTGCTTCAAGGCAGCCAGCAGCAGATGCCCCTCTGACGTCACAGACAGGTCGTAGCACTGGACAGGCGTCTTGAAGCTGCTGGAGGCCGGGTCGAAGTGCAGCGCTGGCTGCTCCTCTGCTACAACGATCTCTGCACTGTGTGAATGCAGGCATAGGATTTGCTGTTTATTACCCAAGACATAACATTGGCTTTCTCTTTATATAGGCAAACGATAGCAATCTTTTGCATTAGAAGCTCTATTTATGAATCTCCATTTTGCAGTTTTAAGGCTCGGTGAAGTGCAGCACTGGCTGCTGCTCTACTGCTGCAAGCGCTGCATTGCTGACAGTAGAAATCTTAGGCATAACAGTCGCTATTTACATTTTGTGCAGGAAGCACGAGTGAGCCACAGCTGCTACACTCTGTAAGTCTGAGGACGTTGACCATTTTGCAGTTGCTGCCAAAAAATATGACAGATCTACAATTAATTGATGGCATGAAAGAACAAGCAAACCTTGAGCATACCGGCCGCAATGTGGTACTACTCTGTTTGCGTTAGACCATTTTCAATTATATCACATTAATGCCAGCTGATGCTAACCTTGCCAGGTCATGCGTGGTGTCATCGTACATTGAGTCATGCTTACACAATAAAATGAAGTACGATGTTTCATTGCTTCCCTCTACTGTTGACCGATGTTTGGTCTTATTTGCAGCCTTTACACTTCTGCCACAACCTCACTTCTTTCTGCTTAGCTGCATCACAACAGTGCGACAAAGGTGAGTTGAGTAGCTTCATTTAAGCTAGCCCTAGCTCGCCATAATCCACAAAGCGAATTGACCGCATCATCATTTCAATATGTGGGATACATCATCAAAAGAGACTGGTCACTACTCGTTTAACAATGGAGATTTGCACGGGCACTACTTAAATTAGCATGAATTTCTCATCGTTACTACTATGTGTTGTCACTTCCTATAGAAACCAAACGAGCATTAGGCCACTCACAGAGCATCTAGCAGTACTGCCTGCCTTTTCCATGTGACTGCAGCCGCATGAGTATTTCCAATTCCTCATCAACTCAGACCTATGCATACAGTCTCCGATCATCAACCAATATATTAATAATAATAAAATACAATAGTCTTCAAAATTTATTGCTATCTTTCTTCATGGGTTGAGCTACAATGTTGGCAACACGAGTGCTTACTTTCATATCGTCTTCAATCAACTGTGCTGAAGTCACTGAAACACGTAAATTCAAGCGGTGCTATATATTGCTAGAATTTCAATTGCGACAGCTTGGTCGATACAGCACCCTAAATGTGATTCCCGTTCTTAATTAGAAAGTTACTTCTCTGTACATCATTAATCAATGCCTACACAGCATAGCCCTTCCTATTATTGTCAATTCGTAGCAAGCGACAATCATAATAACCACTAAAATAACACACTTGATAAAGTGCTCTCGGAGAACTTAATCTGTTTTAGGAACTTTATATCATGCTGCACAGGAAGCATGATCTGATTGGTTACAACGCATCATGCTTAATAAAACAGCATGCATAACATAGTTACATGCACAGGATCGGCATGCAAGCAGCAGCATGCAAGGTGTCAGCAGCACACAACCACACAAAGGTCGAATCGCAGGATCCTACTAAATGCTGTGATCGATAGGTACATTTTTAGTCGTTTTTAAATGTGGGCAAGTGTCAGGAAATGTCGTGCCGCAAGTCGCGAGTGAGTTCCAGGCTTTGAGAGAATACCAAGCAAAGGCATGGTCTGCAAAGGATTTGAGATTCTTACGAGGGACACAACTAGATTCAGAAAGACGAGTCGTCACGATACTGTCTTATTGCAGGTACATTTTATTGATAACTATATTTGTAATTATACATTACTTACTTCATGTAGCCATGCTTGCCGAAATCTTGTGGCTACCGTCTGCAGCTATCTCATGGGTCTTCCTGTAGCAGTCACATTGTGAAGCCAAGGTCACAGAAGGTAAGTAAATTCTAATTGAAACTATATCTATTTATTCGATAAGGACAAACTAGTGGGCTCAAACTTTGTCCCTATAGCACCTCGGCTGGTCTGTCACTTAAGGCGATTCCGATTGAGCCATTAGTAACAACTAGAGAGGCAGACATAACTACAAGACAAACAAGCAGCAAACACATACCTTTGCTGCAATTCGCAAATGTCTGCACTAGTGCCAAGGTGCATATAGCACGGGACAGTGGCGAAGGAGGATAAGCCAACGACAGTCACCGGAACCGACGTGATGCCACATATTTCCATCGTTCGCTCAATTGAGCATGCTTTAGCTACTACCGGCTAAGCTAGTCCGGCATGAGTGATAAGAAGACGCTGCATGCGAGCTTGCAGCCAGGGCTGTCAGATCGTACAGCTAGTCGTGTTGCCTCGCTCGTACCGTAACGACTTTGCATGTCAAAACTGTTCATAGCCTAGCGTTCCTACGTAGCTGCGTCTGTCAGCAAATGTTCTGGCAAGTGAGGCCACCAGCACCCAGGACCCTTGGGCACGAAACTAACAATCCGATCCGCTCCAAAACGTCCGACTAGGTTTGACGACTTTTTTCTCCTGGTGATGAACCGTAACCAGGAATAGGTTATTATAGATTTAGGTGCCGTCTTTGACAGGTGCTTAGATTTTGACAATTTGCACAGCTAACCATCACGTCAGACCACTATTTAAGATTCACAACTGCCGTCCAAGTTGGCGTACAAAAATCTAAACAAGCTCCTTGGGTCTGTCTCGGCAAGATTGCTGTAATTCTCTCATAGCTGAGCTACCGTTAAAAGCCAAGATGCTGTTCGTCAACTAGAATTGAGCTTCATTAGTCGCAGCAGGTATGCTAAATGCCTGTTTTTAAGCAGCATGCAAGTAGATCATATTATTCTAATCAGAACGCCACTCACTCCTTAACGTATTACACATGCCCCGGCTTGGACTAGCAATCGAACGATCGCTGCGTTTGTGGCTTCGTTCCGTGTGGACATGGAAGCCACACAGCCATTTTGTAACATTTGTCGTCGAAACTAAAGAATAATTACACTCAACATGTAGCAGCCGTCTTAGAAACGTATAATAATTCATCTGTACTTCTGCTAATCCTATCGTTTGTGACTTCATTGGTGACCTTTGAACATGAACGATGGGCTATCCGTGATAATGAGCCATTGCATGATAATGTCATCCTGGCCTGCCCTGGCATCTGGCCTTAAACAGCAGCTCTTTGGCATCAGAAATAATACTTATATTTCAGAATAATGCAATTACAAAAAGGGTGCAAAGTTTGATCTGAATATTGTAGTTTGAAGGCAATTTACCACCTAATTAAATACTACAGTAGCTCACACAAATTAAATGTCGGCTGAAATCCAAGCTGGAGACCAGACGGCCGTTTCAGTCTGGGCAGGTATTACAGCACTTGCAAAGATCCAACAACGGCAAACTTAAACATTGTTTTTTATGCACAAGTAACGACTAAGAGAAGAGTAAATTACCACAGCTCACAATCACTCTTCTTCCATCCGAACAATCGGCAAAGTTATAAATGCTCTTGGCTGTATACCAACTCAGCAGAATAAATCAGCATCGTCTTGGCACAGCACAAAGTGAATTACATTCAGGCACAGGTACAGGACACTTGATTCACGTCATGTCTTCATCAAGCTAGCCTACTCCAATTGATGCAACAAGGCAGAGTTGGATGCAGCAAGGACGCAGCAAGTCAAGCAAGGGGTCACTGAGAGAATGTGAGACAAGGGTCGGCAGTGCAGTAGTTATGTTAGTCAGTTTCAGGCGAGCAATCTTGACAGCATTAAACAGAGCCGTACAGCTTGCAAACTAGTGGCTCGTTATCAGAAAGGCATAGGCTGTCAATTAGGGTCTTGATAATGTCAACTTACCCTCAATATCCCCACTTCCAGCACCTTGCTTAACGGCGATAACATTGGCAGCGATGCGGCCAAGGCAGTCTACAGAACAGAATCTCAACGGCTGAAACTGTGGAACCTCGGCAAGATTTGCTGGTCACAGCTGTAAGCCAGGCCAGGCCACACACTGCGTGCTATCCATCACACGAAGCGAGCTACCTGTGGTCAGCTTCGGAATTCCAATCCATGAGGCGATAACTTCGTCTAGGTTTTCAGGCAGAGAGCCACTGAGCTCAACAAGTGTACTCACATCCGGTGTGTCACTGAATCCATCCAGCTGCTTGTCTATCACATCGAGGCGTGACTGCACGGGCACCTGCTGGCCTAGCAAATCAGGGGCATCAGCCACGTCTGTGAGGCAGCTAACGAAATCGCAGGCATGCTGTACCGACTGGTGCAGCTGCTCGGCCAAACTTTGCAGAACGAGAGCACTTCGTTCGAGCCGGTCATAGCTGTCCTTGAGCTTGCTCTCAGACTCATCAAAACGTTTGCTCAGAGCATCCAATGCATACTTCTTCTTTGTCCTCAGCTCGTCCAGATGAATGGCACGAGCCGATTGGATGTCCTTGACCACGTTCCTTGGCTTTAGTAGCAGCTCAGCCTTGCTAAGCACACTCTCAAGCAGACGCTGCATGCTCTCTCTTGAGTCCTTCTTACGAGTTTCAGCTCTCAGTCCTTTCATGAGCTGTGGTGCCGAGTGTCCCGAGACCTCGCACTGCATGGCACAGTCAGTGCACTTTGCTTGCTTGCAGTCAAAGCACAGCAGATCAAGCGACTTAGCGTGCTGCACGCACAGCTGCTGCCCTGGAGCTTGAAGCAATTCGTTCCAGTTCCTGATCTGTTCAAGTGCAATGGTCGCATGACTACGATGGTATTGGTTATGGCCAGGTAAGCAAGCTGAGCACATGGAGCTCTGGCACTGCATGCACCAGACGTCTGCTAGATCGTCCGGTTTGCCATCCTCTCTGCAGACTCTGCACTTAGCTGCATCTTGCATGGCTTTGTAACGTCTCACCAGCTCGGCGATAAAACCGCTTTGTTGCATCGTTAAACTGATGTCGGTGAATACGTCACAAGTAGGACAGCACATGCTGTTTGAGCCCTCGGCTGTGACAGCCCGGTAGGCACAGCTACTGCAGCAGCTGTGCAAGCATCGCAGCAGCAGTGGCTGCTCTGCCAGTTGTTTGCAGGCGATGCAAGATAGCACGCCTTTGTAGAGGCTGAGCTCTGGAAGCTGCTGTGCCATGGCTAACCTGAAGAAATTACAAGGAAAATATGGCTGAAAGATTGGCAACATACAATATAGGGGACAGGTATGCTAAGTGACTTTACTGGGAGTTGATGCACAAAGGCAGAGTTTGCTCACTCGACCACCTCATTCACATTGCATGCAGCAGCAGATAAGCTTTCTTTAGTGGCTATTTCCCCAGCTGCCAACGGAGAAGACGTGAAAGCACCTAACCTCTCTAGGAGTCTTGAGACGCTGGATCCGTTGGCGCAGTTGATTAGATTGAATACCGAAAGTGCTGGCTTCGTGAGTTCCTGAAAAAAAATGCATGCAAATACCAACTCACGTTTTAACAACACCTTCCAATGTCACTCTGACATCATTACAAGCCTTCACCGACCGGCCGACCAGAAATAGTTGAGCACCTCGGCGAATCCCAGACCTAGCACAAGGTTCCACCCGCATCCTATACGACATGTGACTTCCGGCCCCGACTCGCTAGCAGGCATACAGCAGCTTGGGCTCAACGCTAGAACTCGCCGACCGGCAGAGCTTAACTCCAAGCTCTGGCAAACGCTCTAAGAGCTGGCTGATCGTAAGTCCTGCTTACAGCAGCTACTCCTTAAGCGCTCGGTTCTAATTCCACCATATATATATATATATATATATATATATATCTGTATCCTAATATATTATATATATACTTATATATCAGTAGCTCCTTGGTCGCGATCGAGGTTCGGTCATCAAGCTCATACTCGGCAATCACGGGTTTTGCACGACCACAACTTTGTACGTGGTCAGGTCGGAACTGGATTCGTAGACACAAGCGAACGGTTTTGTTCAAAATATTGATATAATTGTATAATTGTCTGATCTAGCAATCCCCAGCTAAGGAGTTGCCTGTCTGGAGAATTTGCTGGCATTAGCCGTGCACCTGTTCGCCCATCGCTGCCCGGATGTAGTATTTCCCACTCATATAGGGCCCGGATGACGAGGTTGCGTTCCAGTGCAACCCCTTTGTCACAAGATTTCTTTCGCTTTTTGGTGTAATGGGAAGGATTGCTGTATTGGCCCAAGTGCTTCAGTCGGTCGATAGCCGTTGACTGACTAAGAAATGGGCGCACGGAATAGCTCGATATTTTATGGGTCAGCATGCAACTGGAACTAAGCAGGGGGGGGGGGAAGTTTAGGAGTTATCCTCCCCTATAGGAGTACTTTGGGAGTTATGTTCTTCGAAACATTTTTAGTGATATTTCTCAAACATTAACCGACCGAAAGGCATGCAAATTTACGAACAACAACGGCAACATTATCTATGTTTTGATGTAACCACAGTGCCACTTCGACTTTCTGATGACCTATAAAAGTAGAGGTCATATTTTCATTTCGGTATATCCCTTCGGCTTTATTCAAACAGATTCATTGCAATTCATTGTAGAACTATGATAAACCTCTCTAAAGATGCAAAACACTTTTTTAGCCTCTTAATTTTCTAAAAATTTAATTGAAAAAGTGTTGACGTTTAAGAAATATACAATAATCAGTAAAGTGTCGATCATGTGACTTTAAAGGACACTGGCGTCACACTTACTTCGCGTACAACCAAACTTGGGAAATACATGGGTAAAACAAGTCAATCAGAGCATATACCCAAAATTTCAAGTCGATGTGGCAATCGATGGCCACGGTGTTGCATCTCAAAGGTGCTAAGCCTAACTGTTCAGGAAGCACAGAGTTGCCAGCTCATAGCTCAACCAGCTGGCAGCACAAAACCTCGATATCAAAAACCCCATAACCATCTTACATTTCTACCAATGTTGTCAATATATATTTTTGACGGATCATATATTTCACACAATCATACATTTCAAGTTTATCGGATCACTATTATCTGAGATATGAGACACAAGCTTGACAGCGAAGGAAGGTGCGATAGCTTCCATACCTGCCGGCAGTCAAACCACGCCGGCAGTCCAATCACGCCGGCAGTCAAACAACCCGGGCGTCTGACCGGCGTTCGCCGATAGAAATCTCAAGCTGATTCCAAGTGAACGAAGCGCTAGCTTCATCCAAGTCATCACGCTGACCGGCCACCGGACTAGGTGGCCTCACGGATTATGGATTATGGCCGCTACAGGAATCAGATATTTATATCCCATCACTCCGTTGGTGCAGCGTTAATGGACTCCTTCAATTTCGGTGGCCCCGGCAGCAGTAAATTCTCTTTACAGTGACCCCAATGATTGCCTACTGATGGCAAACTATAATCACTTCCGGTTTCTGACCTTCATCTCAACATACCGTAAACGTAAATGTGTTTCTGCCAAGTAACTAAGAAGTGGGCCTTGAAGTGCCGTTTGCAGCCGGTTGCTATGGGCGGGGAGCTGAGATGCGGAGGCAAGAGTAGGCCTCCGGTCGCTAGGGTTTAAGCTTTTATGATGTTGTTATACTACCACTTGTATGTACGATCTCAAGGAGGCGTGTCATTTTTTCAACTGAAGGTATTTTTGATAGTTTAAAGTTATGTTCTGCGGGTCCGTCTCTAATTACTTTAATTAATTTAATTATCTTTCATTACGTCTGCTTTTCCCGCTGTTTCTAATGACTTTTTCCGGGTCCTGACGGCATACTTCAAATACTGAAGAACCATCAGCTTACTCACCGCTATCGCCCGCGTATCTTGAAAATCAAATTCGGTAACTAACTTTTCTTTTTTCCATGACGTTCTGCATCGACATTCTGAAATCTTAGACAGTTTAATCAGCCCGTTTCGTTCGTCTGATCTGTAGGGTTTAATTTTCTCCCTTTTGAGACTGCCAACGTGCATAGCATATAATAAACATACATACATATATATATATATATATATGTGTGTGTGTGTGTGTGTGTGTGTGTGTGTGTGTGTGTGTGTGTGTGTGTGTGTGTGTGTGTGTGTGTGTGTATTATCTCATAATATATTTTTATTGCAATAAAATAAATATTAGGTATATTTATTGTATCCTACGGCGCTACACAAAGGAATTTTCTTTGGTCACCGTTGCGACCCGTACTTGACTAAGTCCTTTAGTCATGCCTGAATGACCGAAAGTTAAATCTAACCTCTCTATGCACTCCTCTATTGACGAAGGGATTAAGGTTTAGAGGCACTCCGTTTCAGTTTTCTAACATTCATTCGCTTCTATCGAGAAGAAACATTGGCGTAGGTGTGTCCTACGGTTAACTTGCTCGCATCAAATATCCTGGAAACTACCGACGTCCGACAATCAAGAAGCATATTTCTAGAAATATTCATCCAGACGTTCAAATGATTTTGCTTACACTGGGTTCTCAAATAAACGCGAAACTATGTCTCTTATATATATTTAGTCTCTTAACTTGATTTATGACAATCCAACGACTACAAGCTCTACCCATTCTTTGCATCGTCCCGAATAAGCGTCACCCGCTCTGGATGCCTAGCAGTTCCATCGGGCGCAGTAGGCGCGTTTCGACTGGGCAGGATGCGGCGGATGCATCGTTGGCCGAGGAAGTCTGACGTCACCGAATTTTCCCGATCTCTATCCAAACGGATCTCGTTGAATGTGGCGGCTGGTGTCGAAACTCGAGCGAGTCGTGCGGCTCGAGCTTCCCTTCTTCTTTGTACGACTGAATTCCGACCACGTCATCATAATCGACGAACTTCCCGATGAGCGCTATACGTACGCCCGACGCAGGCACCTCGCTGGCGTTAGCTCGAGCCAGCGCGGCGGCGCGACCGTCGCACGCGCACGCAGGCGGTTCATCGCCGTCTGCCAGGCTCAGATTGGATGTCGTGAAAAGAAGAAATTTTTGGACGAGCGAGAACTCGATTGAGGACTATATTGCAGATACTAGGGAGTGAGGAGGTTTGATCCGATCGCTCTCGGACAGCACATGACAACCGCCGTGTTCACCGCGGACGATTCCGAATTCGATTCATCCGTCGATCCCGATAGCCGGTAGCCGATCCTCTGCTTGTTATTACTTGGAAGTTATAGGCATGCGCTACATGCATCGTTACTGCATACGGCGGCGGCACAGGAGACTGTAGCTGCTAGACCAGTTAGCCTCACGCCGGCTCTTTATCGGAACTTCTCTGATTGCGGGTATAAACGTTTCCAAGACACTTATTGCAAGAGCGAACCCGACGATAATAAGCGATTTACTTAGAAGATGCAGCAGCGCCGGGTGGGCGCAGGGGGGCTTGGACGGAGCCGGAACGGGGCGAGAGCGTTTTGTTCGCACCGCGCGTGTGCATCACCCGATTGCCCTCGCTCGCCTCAGGATGAGGCGGTAATTTCACCCCCCCCCCCCCCGGAGAGGGCAACGTGCTGTCGCCAGACTATCCAAACGCCTATCCGAACAGCACCTACTGCACGTGGCACTTGAGGGCGAGCTCAGGGCAGTCGGTGCGTCTCGAGTTTGAGTCGTTTTCTCTAGAGAGCCACTACAACGAGGTCGTCGCGTACAATGCGAGTCTCGCGACACCTAGAGCCGGCGGCTTTTTGTAAGTGCGAGCTCGTGGCGAGGGCCACGACGTGCGCTCGCTGCCCGCCACCTTCGCTGCGGCGTACGGAGGACGCTTTTGCCTGTCTATCTGAAGGTACACGGGCTCCTCCTGGGACGGGATGTGACTGTCGTTTTTCTAGCGGCGGCGCGGAGACGAGCAGCGGATTCCATTCCGGTTCACCTCCGTCCACCCTCCGGCACTTTTGAGAGCCGTCGCCATGTCGCCGATCGTGAGTATGTCTTCGGAGAACGAAACACGCCGGCAGGCAAAGAGCTTGTTGCACTTTTTCCGTCCCCCGAAAGAATCAGATATTTATATTTATATTTATATTCGTAGAGAGCGCTTCAAGAGGCTCGAGGTAGTAGCCCGTGCTCTTTCTCTCTCGCTTGCTCTCTCTCTCTCTCTCGCTCTCTCTTCCTTTCTCTCTCTCTCTCTCTCTCTCTCTCTCTCTCTCTCTCTCTCCCTCTCTGTGCCATGTTTTCCGACGCGATCACCGATGAAAACCAACAGGATCCGCTTAGACCTTCTCACGCCGGCTCCTCGCGAGACGGCGTTTTGAGCTGCAATGGCTCATATTTATTTACTCGTTATTTACATTTATGTACGCTCGTGATAGCGCTTCAAGCTCGCGGCTGCAGCCAGTGTGGCACGTTTCTCAAAAGCCACCCGCGTTCTTGCACCGACGGCGAGCGACGCGACGCTCTGATCTTGGCCACGCGCGAGTTCTCGACGCGATGCTCGGCAGTGGGCCAGCGCCCAATAGCTCGGGTGCCAACCATTTCCTCGCGTGGGCGCGACGGAATCAGTACGCAAATTTCCCCTTCCAATCGTCCGCATCAGTTGAGGTTTTCCTTTGCACGAGCAAATAACCCAAAGCAATTTAGCAGTGCTATGCAAACAGTATTGGCGAGGCTATTTCCGTTACGTTTCTCAAAGCTACGAACTTGAAAGTAAGACATTTTATCGAATAGCATCGGTCACAGTCTTCCTAATATATTTCGTAGAAACACTCCACTTATAGAACATAGTGGCGACTTAAAGACTAAATCAATTGAAAGTCTAAACGCACCAGGAAGCTGAGAAATACCGCGTGTTCAAGCACTATTGGCAAATGCCACTAATGCCAGTCAGATAGCCGATGCATTTGCAAGATGGCGAATTATTTCCTTGACACTGTAACTAACCAATTCCCGCGCTGGATTTGCACATAAACGTTTATTGGATTTTAAAGTGACATGGATTTTCGTTCTCCAAGGGTGCTGCCTCAACTGTATCATTGATACTCTATACACTCATATACCGAAACCTCACACCTTGCTAGTAAGTTCCAGTCTGGCTTTAAAGCTAATCACTCCAAAGAGTCAGCATTGCCTAGGGTATACAACGACCTACTTAGGAATGCAGACATGGGTAGAGTGTCTCTGCTTGTTTTGCTCGATCTTTCGGCAGCTTTTGATACCATCGATCACAAAGTACTTCTAGAGCGCCTCTCATCTCGCCTGGGCATCACTGGCACTGCTCTGCAATGGTTCAGGTCCTATCTCAGTGGGAGACTCTCAGTGGGAGTATTGACGTGAATGGACAAAAATCATCTGAGGTGCCTCTGAAATATGGAGTACCTCAGGGCTCCGTGCTAGATCCGATTCTTTTCACGGTTTATACTCTGCCTCTTGCTGATGTGATTGCCAAGCACAGTCTAGGCTTTCACTTCTATGCGGATGACACTCAGTTGTACCTTTGCTTTGATCCCTCCCAGCCTTCGACCACCTCAAACTCTCTCCACTAACTTGCTGCATGTATTGATGACATTAGCACATGGAGGGCAGCAAATTTTCCAAAACTAAACGATGACAAAACTAACTTACTAGTTATGGGCAAACCCAGTGTGATTCACAAATTTGAAAGGCTGACGCTCGAAATTGGCTCTGCCAGCATATCTCCAGTTGAATCAGCTCGAAATCTAGGTGTCATATTCCAAAGCGACCTCTCGTTAGACGACCACATCAGCTCCACAATCAAATCTGCCTATTTTCAGCTTCATAACATTGCTAAAATTAGGGCTTGCTTAGATAAGGTTACCACGTCCAAGTTGGTCCATGCATTTGTGACATCTCGTCTCGACTTCTGCAACTCACTGCTTACTGGCCTACCAGCATGTGCGATCAGGCGATTGCAGCTGGTGCAAAACTCTGCAGCTAGGCTTGTCTGTCGTGAGCGTCGCAGTTGCCACATTACTCCACTTCTCGCCGACCTGCACTGGCTACCAGTGAGGCAACGGATTGACTTCAAGGTTTTGTCGCTCACTTTTAGGTCTCTTCATTCTATGGCTCCAGCCTATCTTTCAGATATACTACCCCATCAGGCCAAGCATCGTACCACTCGCTTTTCGGAATCCAACAGTCTAGAAATACCTCGTACAAACCTTAAATCCTTTGGAGACCGTGCATTTAGTTCGTAAATTATCATTATGTTCGTAAAGCCTGGAACTCCCTCCCGACTTGCGTCAGAACATCCCCTGACTTGACCACGTTTAAAAAGAACCTAAAAACGCACCTAGTTAGGACAGCATTTAGTGTATCCCCGTGATTCGTCCTTGATATGCTTAGGCGTGCTGACACTGTGCAAGCTGCCACAAACCACATTTGCATGCTGACCCTGTGCATGTCACCCCTAATCATGTTATTCATTTTGTTTGTTTATCAAGTACGATATTACTTACCATTCAATCGCATTTCCGTTTGCAGCAAATGTAAAGCGCCCATAGAGAGATTGAGTTCTCTGAGGGCGTTTCATCAAGTGCATTATTGTTATTATTATTATTATTATTTTATCTCACTGAAAATGAGACGACGCTATATAGCAGGGGTGTCCAACACGTGGCCCGTGGGCCACAACCCGGCCCACCGAGGTCTTCTATGCAGCCCGCAACGTAATCCCAAAAATATTTGTCACTCCATGTTTTTCGTTAATTTTTAATCATTACAAACGGCGATATAAGGCGCTGTGATGTACTTCACGCGCGCGTGAAGCATGAAGGTGTGGGAATGGCTATTTTCGCGTGCAGGTACAAAAATCGATTTATTTTGCTAGCCTTCACGTACACATTTTGGTGTGAAGGGGTAATATATTTGTGCTACAGCGGCGCCATTGCGATCACATTTATAACGCTTCCGCAAACGGAATTAACTGTTTCACACTGTGGATAGAAAAAAAGAGCCGTTTCTCAGCTGCTGCTGCACGAACTGGAATCAGTCAGGTAGGTTTTTCAAAAAACGCGTATTGCTCAACTTACTTACTAATACTAAGATATTGCTGTGATACAATAGAAATTAATCAATTCGTAACTGATCTGTTTTTTATTTCACAGAGAAAAATCGCGGCGAATGTGAATACTAGCAAAAAACGAAAAATTGACGCAGACGGAAGACTTTTCAAAGCATCTTGGACTGTAGACTATTTTGTAATGAAACGCTTCGGTAGGGTAATGTGCCTAATATGCCAAGAAACAATTGCCGTTGCAAAGGAGTACAATGTTAAGCGACATTTTTCAACGAAGCATGGCGACAGGTACAACAGCCTGACTAGTCAACTTCGAATTGATCGCGTGAACTCGTTGAAACAGAGCGTCATCGGACAGCAGTCATTGTTTACAGCAGTCAGCAAAGAGTCTGAGGCTTCAACCAAAGTAAGTTTTTTAATAGCAGAAGCTCTAGCTAAGCGGGGGAAAGCATTTTCCGATGGTGAATTTGTTAAGGAATACATCAGGCTGTTTACTGGTGTGGTCTGTCCAGAAAAGAAGTCAGAAGAAGATAAAGTCAGTCTTTCTTATCAAACGGTTT
>WPIO01000040.1:2207500-2257500 GCA_009760855.2 Cristatella mucedo
GACAATAAATTAGCTGTTCCATTCCTCTGCTCAAAGACCGTTGGCGACAGAAGCTTTAGCTCTGCAGGTCCTAGACTGTGGAACTTGCTTCCACAATTCTAATGCAACGACAACTACTCTCCTGCTGCCGACTATGGCTCATCCTTTCCGGCGGTCCTGAGCTGCTACTTCCATGCTACTCACTACCTCAACTGCTCTCCTGACTCCTGACTCCTGACTCTGCTATGCTTCCCACTTTCTCTTTGTTTCGTCAGACGAAGTCTATTGGCTACCGAATGCGTACCGAAAGCCGCTTAGGCTGTGAGTGGGCTATACAAAACTCTCCTGCGTAACACCCACATGGTCTTTATGACTTTGTGGAGTTACAAACGGAGATACATTACATTGCATTACATTCGTTTCTGTGCTACCTGCAAGAAACCTTTGAGGCCAAGGAAACCTATAAATATAATGAGATCCAATGCCAATCGTAAAGCAGAAGCTGCGTGAGATCGCGATTAATAAAGTGGCATAAGATCCACTAAAGAGTAAAAGTAAAGGTTGGGAAACTAAATAGTTACCATGAACTAGTTGCACGCACCTCAGCAGTTCCTCAAATTGACATGTTACTAACCTGAGAGTGGACCTCGACCAACGAGCTAGCGATCTCTGCTGCTGTGGGTATATGCAATTTCATTAGGCAATTTAATTTCATTATTTCATTATTCAATTTATCGGCGGATCTGAGCAGCCACTACCACCACAACATTCTTCTGCAACGCTGCTCACAGCCTTCGAGACTGAAAACTCAGCCACTGATCGTTCTTGGTTTCGAACCGTCAGCTGGCCGTTAATTGCATGATATCAAGCCACCACGACGATCGCCGTGGCAATCAGGCTAGTTTGGACGCCTGAACGACTGCGTAATAATGATCTTCCAATGATTCAAACCAAAACAACTGAGTTTATTTCGCTTAAAATGAGATGAAGCTATATATATCATGTTGGATCAAGGTATGTAATCAAGCTCGAATGACGAAGTGTCTCGTAATAACGAGATAGGGAGGCAACTGTGACTCGTGGAAAACCTATACTTGTTAATGCACTACCTAAAAGGACGGCTAGGTTATGACTAAGGATTGGGCGTCTAACCTTATGGGCCAAGGTTGCCACAAAATTAGTAAGAACCAATGCATACTCTTTAGCAGAAGCTGCATGAAAGCGCTATTAGTAAATCGGCGTCAAATCCACGGAAGTTGACGTAAGAAAACTTTTCAGTAACAACTGGTTGCATCCACCTCAGCAGCTCCTCGAATCGATATGTGACCAAACTCGTAGTAAGCCTCGACCTTCGCGGTAGTGATGTCTGATGCTATGGAATAAAGCGAACGGGGTGGGCTTGTCAATTTACAAGAGTATCTGAGCGGCCAATACCAGCACTGTATTTTACTGCTCCGTTTTCATGGCCGTCAACACTGAAAACTCAGCCACTGATCGTTCTTGGTTCGAACCGTCAGCTGGGCGCTAAATGCATGCCATCAAGCCGCCGCGACGATCGCCGTGGCAATCAGGCTAGTTTGGTAGCCTAAATGACTGCGTAATAATGATCTTCCAATGAGTCAAACCAAAACAGCCGAGTTTATTTCGTTGAAAATGAGATTAAGCGATATATCATGTTATGTATGCACTGAGACAATTTCAAGGGGCAGCTGAACTGCCGTTGCTGTGTAATTGAAAATAAGAGGAAGCTGAATACAAGCATCCACCTTAACTCTAGCGATTTGGACAAGTAAGTAAAGATTCAATGAATTAGAAATGGTCGGTTTAACCTGAGTCATCTTTCTCTTGAAGGCTCGGGATGCAAAACACATCACCGATGTATGTGAACAAGCTCGAATGACGAAATGTCCCGTAAGGGGTTGGGGGGCAATTTGCATCCAACTTGTCTATCTAACCAGGAAGCTCAAGCGTCGGGCTGCTCGCCAGAGTGTGGGAGCATCGGATTCGCGACGAAAACCGGAGGATTCGGGCGTAGAACGTCGGCTCAAGAATAGAACGAAGCACGGTGCTTTGGATTGTCCGGTACACGCGGCTCGCTCGCAAGCTCGTCGGATCACCAAGTCTTGGCTCGAGCAGCTGTCTGCGACACCTGGCGGCAACCGGAGCAATGAGCGAAGCGTTGGTTCGTTGGTTCGCCGACGACTGGCTGAGCCAATCTTTTCGGGTTGAGCCGTTCCACAGGTGGCTCAAGGCTAGTAACGACCCAATTCGTTCTCCTTCCAGAACTGCCGCTTAGCGGTGGGACTAGCGAAACCCGGATTGTTAAGTCTGCAAAATGAGACCTAGTTCAGCGTACGTTTTGTCATTTCCCCATTTGATCTTGAGATCAGGGGGATTGTGTTTATTTTAAGATTATGACACTGTCGTTAGATTAGGGCTGTTACGATGTATGACAGCGGTATGTAACTAACGGGCGGCGAGGAGTTAGGTCGAGGACGCCGGGCGGGCACTCTCGCACTGGCCCACTGCTGAGTGCGTGTGAGCAAACTCTTTGAGCCCGCTTCGGTGTTATGTGTGGTATCGCGTACAGAATGTCAAACTACACAGCGAATTATATTTCAGCACATCAAAAGCTGCAGCACTAGGCGCTAGATGTTCGCCCACCATTAGGGCGCTCGCACTCGAGAGCATCAAGGCTGTGTGCTACCCAGGCTTGAGGGCAATATAATCCTTCATGAGGTTGCTACATTTTGTCTTGCATTGGCCCCCATTTTTTCAAGTTACTGTCATGCTGCCCTGGATTACAACGTGGAGGGAATTCATGAGTGAATGTCTAGAAAATAAGACTGATTGTAATTCAAGTTCAAAACCTGGATGGTAACTGAGCTGCCCTCTGAGCCTCTGCTGGACCATTTTTTTTATTGTGGTTTGGGTCGGCTAAACAAAACCCGTAGAAAAACAATCCTCAGAAGGCCACGCTGCTAAAACGTTGAATGACTGGCACTGAATGACTTCGCTTGTGTGCGATATGTATCGATGATACGTAGCCGACCTTGGATGAGCACTTGGATGGGCCTAGCCACCAGGTTTGGGGGACGGCTAGGGCTGATGCGTGGGCGGGGAAGGAAAATGGCCACAGAAATTGGCCCCCGGAAGGAGATCCAAAGATGGTGGCAAAGTGAAGGGATAAGGACCACCGGGGTGACCAGCGGCCATTCCACTGAAACTTCTCTCCTCCGTGCAACTAACGACATCGTCTGCAGCAACATCGATAGTCACTGTCCGTGTCTCGGCCTTAGTGCTGCTTGATCTGTCAGCTGCCTTCGACACTCACTCTTTGCTGCGTGAAAAGAAGTCTGGTGGCAACCGAATGCCGCTTAGGCTTTGAGTGCGATATACAAAACTCGACCGGCAAGGTAGCAAGCAAGGTAACGCTCCACCCCTTGTCCTTGTCTACATCTATGACGATCTAGCGACTGGCCAACAGCCACGAGTCGCCCTTTCCGCTTGCAAGGTTAATAGAGGAGGCGAAGATAAAGGAGAAGATTCAAAAGCCAGTGAATTAGTTAAGGCTTTGGACGAGCACGTTTTTCAAAAAATTACAGCAGCAGCACTCTTGACTATAAATGCCCCGTCGACGCTTTCCCACATACTTTGACGAGAGTCGGGATCCGAGATGGACGTGCGACATACCGACAGAAGGGGACTATTTCGCTCGTCAATCGGCGGAGCCGCTATGTACGTATACGATTTTCGGGATACATTCGGAACACGAGCTCTGCGCACGACACTCTGTAAATGTGGCCAATGCAAAATCCACGGATAGGCAAAAGCGCACTCGAACGCGAATTCCAACAATTCGGAGCGAGCGACAAGAGAGAGAGAGAGGGAGGAAGAGAGAGGGGGAGCAGTTCGGGGCACGTTGGCACCTCGAGCATTGACAAAGCTCAGGTATCTTTATTGGGCAAACGATTTGCTCACCTTTCGAGGAATCCACAAAGTGGACGAGCAGTCGACGCTCAGTCGACAGCAGCCATTCTCTATAGTAAGTCTCTAGTCGAAGCTCCTGCGAGGTTCAAGGTCACCAGCGATGACCAGCCGCTTCACGGATTCATCTGCAATACAGAAACTCGACGCTAGAATTGATCTAGCAGCAATTAATATCACTAAACGTAGGCGACGCCAGCGTAGATAACTGAAATATTTTTTTAAACAAAGTTTGAAAATTACAGTCCGGTTCTGATTATGAAGTCGTCACAGAGCGTGAGTTAAGCGCTTTCAGCGGCACCTGTTCAATGCCACCGTTGTACCGCTCGTCCGCCTCGGACTTGCGAAGTTCGTCGGCGACGGCGGCGCCCAGGAGTAAAGCGTCCGGATCCCGGCCCTCGTGCATTTCTCGTGCTGGCTGAGGCAAGAGATCGCAGCACAACTACGGAAGTACTATACAAATCTGTTCCACGTGCTAGCCTTGTGCATGCACGAGATCAGAAACACAGGATATGATTTTGCCGAAAACAGTGCCGCAATGAAAGAAATCTCAGCGGAAATGCATTCAGCCTGTCGCTCTCTCAGCGTAGTAGAAGGTAGCAAAGACTTCAATGTCACGTGTCACTTACTTTCACGTCCCTTTCTTTCCTCGATCTGCTCGCCAACTTAACTTTTTCCAAATAAGGCCAGGCCGCGTACCACCAGCTCATCGGCCCCATCGAGTCGAGTGTAGCTGCGCCACGGACCGACCTCAAATATTTGCCTTTGGCACTCTTGGTACTTTTGGTTTTTGTTGCTTTTGGTATTCTCCCAGAGCCAAGCGCTTACTTTCGGCTGACGTGAAGTCATCAACTGGCGATAAGACGCGTGGAAAGAGAATAATCTTCCTTAGGATGCTGTTTTTGCTATGCAAATGTCTTAATATTTATTTTTATTGTTATTATTTAAGTAGACGGTCAGTGTACGTATACTATAATTAGTGTGATTTTACGAATCTGCAAGCTCACAATATCCCTAACCAGCAAGCGTTGGGTTATCATAAATGTATGCCAGCACATGGGAAGGCCGTAAGAGAATGACGAGATTACAAGATGGGAATAAACATCCATGCGCTCAAAATAAAAAAGAGAAATGAAGAAATCCAAGATCCCAAAATATTAAATGGCTGCGACCTTACCTTCACGTAGTCACAACAACAACTCTGCTAGTGGCGCCCACTAGCAGTGTTTTTAGTCTAAGCACAATACGAGCGGGTTCAATTTCATCAAGCTGTGAACTACACAGTTTAGAACGCTAGCACGTAAGCGGTTGGACGCAAGTGCGATGGCGGATGTTTGAGCTCCAACGATCGGAGCTCAAACATTCGAACACTCGGAGCTCTTGGAGTTAGCTGTTTCTCCCCCCTCCAACTAGCACTGGATGGCACTAGTCGGGCGGCGGCCCGAGCTCGCCGGTCTAAGAATCCCCTAATAGGAGGGGAGAAAAACTCGCATCCCGCGGTGGTATGTAGCGCTCTTAAGCGGCGAGTACAAGAACCGCGGCGCGCTGCTAATCCGCTGACCTCCATTCGCCGTGCTGTCGCAGCACCAGTCCTTGTTTTTCTTCAAAGAAGTTGTTGCTCGCACGAGCGTCGGAATACGAGCGCCCGAGAATGATCCGGAAATGGATACAAACTTGCCGAAGCAGTAGCGCGTTTCCCCAGTCCCCTTCGACGGACGGCGAGCTCGACACGCGGCCTGCGGCCGACACGCGGCGGCGGCGGCCACGCGGCGTGCGCGGTCCTCGCTCGGAGCGCTGCGCTACGGCAGCGCCGCCGCCGGACTCGCGCGAATAAAAGCTCTGCCACCGCGGCTCGACGCGCGCCTGCTCCGCCCGCCTGCTTCTCTTTCCGCCTGCTTCTGCCTCGGACTTCCGCCTCGGACGAAGACGTGCGAGGCGCGCCATCGCGCGAGGCGGGCTAGCCGTTCAACGATGGCGCCGACTGGCGCCGCCGGACAGAAATTTAATGATGGCGCCGCCGGACGCGGCGCCGCGAAATGAGCGGCGAAGATTTCCTAATCAGAACCGGACCGCGATTTTTAAACTTTTTTTTAATTTAATTCGTCACCTTTGCTTGAGTCACCTTCGCTTGAGCTCTACGGGGCCGTTCGTTAAGTCCGTCCGAGGCGACTTCCTCCATGCGACCGCCGCCGCAGCGTGCCGCGGCGTCCTCGTGTCGGTGGGCCCTCGTGACAACCCACCCTCCCCCGCCCCCGGCTGTGTCGCTCGAGTTTTTGTCGCGTGCTATCAAGCCTCGAGGCCACGGTGAAGAGGTGGCGGTGAAGCCGTCCTGCGAACCTACGCGTTCAGAGAGAAGAACAGGTAACAGGCTTCTTTTCTGCAGCAGAGGAAGATGTACTATTCCTTTGCAGCAAATGTACAGAAAGAGATTGAATAGATTGAATTAATAGATTAAATTAAATAGAAAGAGATTGAATTCTCTTATGGTGCTATATAAATTTTATTTTTTATTTATTTTTTAGACTGCCGCTCTCAGGCACTGCTTGCCTGCAGGGCGAGGCTCTCCGACGTATGGGTAGCGGCTGGCGTACGGGATTGGTGTGATTGCAAGCGCTGGAGTTGATTTTCAATTTCTCATTTTGCAGGCATACTTTGGCTGGCAATGCAACTAGGTGCGTTGTTTTTGAAGAGAAGTTCCTTGTCACTCATGGCAAGAGCGGTGACTATCACTCATTTTGCATTTGAAAATAAGCATTACATTTCGAGCGGCCATGTTTGGCGCTCAGCCTTGCAGTGGCCTGCCGCTTGTACTGGCGATATCTACTTGCAAGACTATCACCGGGTAGCGCCCTCCTGCAGACGCGAGCGCCCTATGCCCTATGCCCTATGCCCTATGCCCTATGCCCTATGCCCTATTCCCTATGCCCTACACCTCGGAGCCTCCATCGCCCACGACGCTTCGGTTGCACGCGTCGTGGGTGGAGTGCAAACTGTCCGGTGGGGGGGGACGAGCACTGTACCACAGCGTCCATCGCCCACGAAGATTTGGGTAGAAGTTCGTGGGCGGGGTGCAAGCTGTCGGATAGGGTGCCGCCAGCACCGCACCTCAGAGCGTCCATCGCCAGCGTGCAAGCGAGCCAGTAGCTTTGTTGGGGGGGGGGGTCGCACGAGCATGCGGTCACTGCCGTTTGGGGTCACAAATGTTTGGGGTCACAAATGTTTGGGGTCACAGAGGCTTGGGGTCGCGGAGGCTTGGGGTAAGCCGGCTGGTGGTCTGGGCTACATGCGCGTACCTTCGAAGTAAGTAAGGTTAGAAGGCTGAGGAGTCTCGGGCCAAAGCTGGTTATGCCCAGTAGAGCAGCAGCGAGGTCGTACCAAGGGGTCGACGGCCGGGTCAGGGGTCAGGCAAAAGTCGGGGCCACCAAAGATCTCCATTACCTGAGCTCGGGAAATGTGCTGCCTAGGTCAGTGCCTTGGCCACCACCCCCACCGGCTCCACTCCTCCACTCCCCTCTAGCAGACTGGCGGCAAGTGCAATTCCGCCTTATTAGATGAGATATTGGCTTCGAAGTGATGAGAACTCGCTGTGCCCAACTCGCCGTGCTTTCAGCAGCCGACTCGGCGAGCCGAAGTGAAGCTGAACCATGTACACTCGCGAGTTGTTGGAGCTGAATCGCTGAGAGTCAGCGTGACGTAGCATGACGGCTGCTTCCGATCGACTGCTTTTTATTCTTTTTCGGTGTAAAGCCCAGCCAGGTTGGGCTTCTGCGTTCGCATGTGGTCTTTTAAATAATTGTTTGCTATTAGCAGCAGCAGCATCACCATCCTCATCATTGAAACCATCATCCTAGTAATAATAGCAACAACAATAATACGTTGGCGTGGCTCCTTCGCAGAAATTAATCTCTTTCTAGGCACATTAAATGTGCTACAAAGGCAGCATGGTATGGTCGAACAGTGAGCTAGAAGCTGAAAGTGGGCGTACAGCAGCAGCAGCCGTACGACGAGGCGTCGTGGGCGGTTGTCTAGGCGGTTGAAGCCAAGCTCGTGGCTGGCTGTCACGGTGCTCATTGTCAAGGTCATGGCTGATCAGCTGCCTCTCATACGGCTTTGGCATGGCTATTAGCCATTAGGCAGGCGCATTTTATGTGTGGCACAATGCGGAGGGCATGAGGCATCGTTTTATTGGTGTGTTAAAATAAAAAATATATTTAATTTAATATATTTATATATTTATATATTTAATATATTTAATTCATTTTTATAGCACATTAAGAGAACTTAATCTCTATTCGAGCGCTTCACATACGACACGGGGCTCGAGCTAACAACCTCGGTCATCAGATACGTTCACCTTGACCTTGGTCGGGTGAGCACCTTTCACCACTGGGCCAAACCAGCTGTGGCTACATGTCAGAAGACAACGGGGGCTTTGGTGAAATATGGAAAATCTCTTTGAAAATAAGAGGCTTAAATTTCACCGCTGAATTTCTTGACTCCTTTAAAGCTCAATGAACATGCTTCGACCATCATGAACCTGGATTACAGACGCCCCCTGGCGGTGCAGCAAGCACCGGGAGCAGCTGAAGACCGGTAGGAGGTAGCTTCTACAGGTAGTCGCAGGTAACCTTTCACGGTTTCGGGAGCTGCCAATGTCGCTGCTGCTTTGCTTCTGCGAAAATATTGGTAATTGCATGATGCGTCAAAAGTCAAAGCTTATCCGCCAGCACTTAGTGGCAAAGCAGAGCAGATCCCAGGGTGAATGTCAAGTCTGCATGCTGCTTGGAGTCCTTAAGGGTGCTGATCGATAGCTTTCTAGTTTTCGGGATTTATACATAACTCGATTGCCTGCACCAAACCATCGCAAGAGGAAAAGAGCGACTGCTACATCTCTCGCTTTTCTAGCACTCTTCTCTCTGTCTCTCTGTCTCTGTCTCTCTGTCTCTCTGTCTCTCTGTCTCTCTCTCTCTCTCTCTCTCTCTCTCTCTCTCTCTCTCTCTCTCTCTCTCTCTCTGTGTTTCTCTGTCTCTGTCTCTCTCTCTCTGTCTCTGTGTCTCTCCTTGTCTGTGTCTTTCTCAGTCACTGTGTGTGTGTGTGTGTGTGTGTGTGTCTCTCTCTCTCTCTCTCTCTCTCTCTCTCTCTCTCTCTCTCTCTCTCTCTCTCTCTCTCTCTCTCTCTCTCTCTCTCTCTCTCTCTCTCTCTCTCTCTCTCTCTCTCTGTGTCTCTCACCCTCTCTGTGTGTCTCTCCTTGTCTCTGTGTTTTTTCAGTCTCTGTCTCTCAGTCTCTCTCTCTGTGTCTCTCTGTCTCTCTCTCTCTCTCTCTCTCCAGCCCTTCTGCTGCTTGCTGGATCGGTTGCATTTGCACCACCAATCTAATTTCTAGAACACGGGAAACATGAACAGAGGTTGCAGGATTTGCTAGCGGTTAAATTCGCTCTGGCTACCGTAACAGACGGAGAGAATGAAAAACGATTAAAATCTCGTCGCTCGTTCCCGAATTAGCCAGTCGTCGGAAGGCCGCGACTTCGGACGAGCGATGCGACCGTTGGAATGCAGTTAGCTGCGCATAGCGACCTCTATTTACGTACGAGCGGTCGGCCAGCGAGAGGCAGGCAGCAGGAGCGAGAGGCAGACAGCAGGAGCCGCTGATCGCTCGCTCATTGGCGGCTGCCCATTTAATTTGCACGTGCGTTGAACAGCTACTCGGCTCCGACGTTCGACTGTCTCTCGGGCTTAGGCTCTCCAGTTATGTCCTCCCTTCGATCTGCCTCGCTCTGAATTACTACCGCATCCGGCTTCGAGCCGTCTCACTTGCTCGTCTGGCTCTCAAGTCGTGTAGCTGTGCCGATTGCGAACGACCTCGAATCCTTTGAAAAATCGGCCTTCAGTTCGATTTCGAACGAAGTCTCGGCTCGGAAGTCACTACCGACCGACATCGTCAAACGTCGCCGGATCTGCGGACTTCACGACATTTTATAAAAAAAAAAACAACCTAGAAATCCGGTCGTTCCGCTGACTCCGCCCTCGACTCTCTCCTTGTGCTTTGTCCAGTGCCAGCTTCGGTTCGGGCTGAGTTTGCCTGATTTTTCTGGATTACTCCTGGATTACTCCTGGATATTCCCTAGTGGGATCGACCGCTGCCCGACTCGAACGTGCACGCGATCCGAGTCGTGAGGAATTCGCCAAAATTCGTGGCAAAAACCGAAACTTCCTCCGAAACTCGGAAAAGAAGCGGGAAAGAAGCGGGACGGAAACGGGACGAAAGCGGAATCGCAGCAAGTCCACTCTGCAGGTTTTCGTCGCTAGATGGCATAGACATTAAAAGCAATATGTGGACGCTAGGATATTTGTGGGGAGCGTCGTTGGACGGGAACACTGCACCTCCGCGAGCGCGGCATTCAAACGGCCGTAGATGCGCGTGCATTCGCTCGAAAAAGAATCGCTAAAATGGCTTTCCAAAGTTGCAAGAAGTTGCAAGCCCAATGGGAATAAGGAGGCGTGCAAGGCTCAAAAGAATGTTCATTATTTTCATACGTTGGCATTTGTTAAACCCGGCCCCCACACGTGGCAAGCTATGCCGAGCGCGACGCCGCCTCTCAGCCAGCCTGAGCGCGCATGCTGGCTGGCGTTTCGGGTCCGTTCGACGGCCACGTGACCGCTCGCCATTTCGAGCACTCGCGAACACCACACATGCAGCCGCTCCCACTGAAGCGCTCCTACTGAAACCAATCCGTGCTCAGTGGCAGCTCAATCACGTATATGCGTTCCTAGACCATAAGTCTCGCCTAGTCACGAGACTGCCGTACACTCCAGCGAAGGCATTTGGCCACGGTCGTGGCGGCGGAGCTGACCATATCGGCACGATGCTCCGTCCAGAGACTGCACAATAATCGTTTCGCTGAAGTGTCGGATTTATGCCCGATAGTGAAGAAAAGCGTGCAGACACGCCAAGTCTCGCGTCTCTACGAAAGCCTTGAGCAGAGCAGACGAGCGCGAGAGTTGGGGCTGCAAGCCGGTCCTGATGGTCAAGTTGGCCATTTTGTCCTAGCGCTTCCATCAGGCTGCCATTTTGTTCGAAGGCTGGCGATGGCACGATGTTGCACGCCGACGCCCGCGAGCTGCGGCGACAGCAGCAGCGGCGGCGGCAGCAAAGCAGCTGTCACCGCTAGAGCTTGGGTGCGTGAATCACGTCAACCTGGAGCAGAACGAGCAGGACGACGGCGACGATGAGGATGAGTGGAACGAAGTAGCCCGGCCGCACGGGCACGTGAAACAGCTTGGCCTGAAGAAGAAAGGAAGACGAGCGAGTGCGACTCGACGCGACCTGACAGCGGCGACGACACGTCGGGTTCAGTCAGCACGGTAGCAACACGGTGGCGATGGTGTCGTCGGACTGCATCGCTATATGGCACAGGCAGCAGCAGCAGCGCCACCGCCGGCCGCGACGAACGGGCGGCCGTCAGGGCGGCAGCAGGCAGCTCCTCACCCTCAGCGTCGTGTTGCTCATAAACAGCAGAAACGAGTCGAGCTCGCTCGACGAGCTGCCGCCGTGTCCGTAGACGCGGGTGTGCAGCGCCACCTTGCGGAAGCCGTTGCATGCCGAGTTGAGCAGCGCGGCCTAGGCGAATTGGTACAGGAAACGTGCGATCGAGAGCGTGCGGCACCTTTTAATAATAATAATAATAATAATAATACACTTGATAAAGCGCCCTCGGATAACTCAATCTCTTTCCGTGTGCTTTACATTTGCTGTAAAGGAAACACGATCGAATGGTGTCATGTGTCAATCGAGTGGTATCCTGCCTGATAAACAATATGAATAACGTAGTTAGGGTGACATGCACAGAGTCAGCATACAAGTGTGGTTAGTGGCAGCATGCACAGAGTCACCGCACATAAGCACATAAAGGACGAATCACAGGGACCCACTAAATGCTCTAATAAATAGATGCATTCTTAGTTTCTTTTTAAATGTGGTCAAGTCAGATGTGATCCGAGCCGGGAGTCAGTTCTCGGTTTTGTGAGCATGTGAACTGAAGGCAAGGTCTCCAAAAAGATTTGAGGTTTGTACGAGGTCAACAGTCTCCGAAAAGCGGGTGTTTCGATGCTTGGCCTGGTGGGGGAACAGATCTGATGTATAGGCTGGAGCCAATGAAGGAAGAGACCTAAAAGTGAGTGACATAACCTTGAAGTCAATCCGTTGCTTGACTGGTAGCCAGTGCAGGTCGGCGAGAAGTGGTGTGATGTGGCAACTGCGACGCTCACGACAGATAACCCTAGCTGCAGAGTTTTGCACCTGATTGCACGTGCTGGTAGGCCAGCAAGCTGTGAGCTACAGAAGTCAAGAAGGGATGTCACAAATGCATGGACCAACTTAGATGGGGTATCCTTATCTAAACAAGCCCAAATTTTAGTGTCGTGTAGCTGAAAGTAGGCAGACTTGATTGTGCAGCTGATGTTCTCGTCTAACGAAAGCTCACTTTGGAACATAACCTAGATTTCGTGCAAATTCAACAGGAGACATGCTGGCCGAGCCGATTTTGAGCGTTAGCCTTTCCAACTCTGAATCACACTTGGTTTGCCCGTAACTAGCAAGTTAGTTTTATCATCGTTTAATTTAAGAAAACATCCTGCCATCCCGGTGCAGATGTCATGAATACATGCAACTAAAGAGTTCAGAGAATTCGACGTGCTGGAGAGCTGGGTGGGATCAAAGCAATGGTACAACTTGAGTCATCTGGATAGAAGTGAAAGCTTAGATTGTGCTCGGTAATTACATCAGCAAGAGGCAGAGTATACACCGTGAAAAGAACCGGACCTAGCACTGAGCCCTGAGGTACTCCATATTTCAGAGGTACTTCCGATGATCTTTGTCCATTCACGTCAATACTCTGGAGTCTCCCTCTGAGATAGGACCTGAACCACTGCAGAGCAGTGCCAGTGATGCCCAGGCGAGATGAGAGGCGCTCTAGAAGAACTTTTGTGATCGATAGTATCAAAAGCTGCCGATAGATCGAGCAAAACAAGGAGAGATACTCTACCCGTGTCCGCATTCCTAAGTAGGTCGTCGTACACCGCGCCACGAACGGGGTCGTGAAAACGCCAAAATGGGGTCGTGAAAACAGAAATGGGGTCGTGAAAACGCCGCGCTGCTTCTGCCCAGCAGAGAGAGAGAGAGAGAGAGATTTCTGAGAGAGATTTGCAATTTCAAAATACAGAGCGACAGGATGCCTGCCGCCGCCGCCTGCTGCCGTCGCGCCGGTTCACGGTTCAGGGAGCCTCGACCTGATGGGGCCTCGGCATCAGGTGGCCGGCGGGGCCTCGCGAGAGCGCTGACGCAGCAGACGCTTCCGTCGAGTAATTGAGCGACGAGGGAGACGGACCCACGCACCTCCGGCCCGACGCGCGCGCGGTGCGCCAGCGCTGGACAAGCGAGCCAGCGTCCACCTGCGCGCGACCTGGCCTGCGCCGCCGGCCTGCGCCGCCGCCGCCGCTCTCACCTGGACGAGAGGAAGCAGGGCGAGCGAGCCCCAGACGGCGACAAAGACGACCCGATAGAGCACGACGAGCCCGCGCGAGTCCTCATTCAGCAGCAGGATGACGGAGCCTGAGCGACAGAGGAGCAGCACGACAATGCCGCCGCCGCCGCCGGTTTCGCACGCTGCCGCGCGCGCACCGAGAGCCGTGCCGCTGTTGAGTCAGCCGAAGAAGAAGACGGAGCGATTCCGAACTGGCCGGTGGCCGGACGCAGGTGCTCGCAGCGCTGGAACCGTGGGAACGCTACCGGAAAGGGGCAGGGAAGGAAGGCGGCGCGAAATGGAAGAGGCGTGGCAGGGACGGCGGCAGCGGCGGCCCTGCCACTCGCGGGAGGCGGTCGGCGGGCGCGCACTCCGCCCGCGAGTGCTCCGCTTTCGCCCAAGATCGCTCCGCTTCCCTTCCGCCATCCGAGAGCGCTCTGCCGTCGCCCGAGAGCGCTCCGCTTTCGCCGATGCTGGCTCCGGCTGGCGTTCATCGGCGAGGCACTCTCGACCTCGTGTGCCTCGACCTCAAAAATTCGCCGCCCGAGCGAGTCTGAGTGAGTCGGCCGAACGAGAACAAGCTCGCATGCCAGGCCGACGTCCGTTCGCAACCCGCCCCCTGCCTCCCTCCGGCCCGCGCGCCCGCGCGCTCGAGACGCCGAACAAAACGGAAGATTAAGTGTCTCCGCCGACGACAAAGCTGCGGTGATGGCTCTGCAGCGAAATGAGCAGCGCACGATCGCGAGACGGACCGGTGGCGGCCGATTTGAAAGGCTTCGCCGCCTCCATCGCCGTCACCGCCATTGACAGTGCCGTGCGGTTGCGAACGAGTGTTTGCTGAGGCAATGCTGCACGGAGCGGCCATGCTGATTCTCCATTGCTTGCTGCCGCCGCCGCAAAGGGCGCACGGCGAACGCTGAGCGGAGGAAATAGACATAGATATAATATATATAGTATAATAATAGACATATATATATATATATATATATATATATATATATATATATATATATATATATATATATATATAGCTTCGTTCAGGTGCTCCCACGCGCTTGCTGCACGGTGGAAACCGAAAGCAGTGCTCTCACGGCTCACTGCTCGCCGCACTTGTGCGCCTGGCAGCACTGGACACAGATCAGAGCAGACTTATTTCTCGGAAGCGGCGACTGAGGGAAGGAGCGCTGACCCGACGCTGACCGCTGACCTCTGACCGCCGAGGCAGGAAGCGACGTCGATGAGTGTAACGCCCTCGCCACCAACGAGAACTCGAGGCCGGCGGCGGGCTCCAAGAAATCACAGTAGCGACTCACAACTAACAAGGCGAAACGAGAGGCAGCTCTCCCGCACGAACAGCCATCAGCGGCGTTATTACGTTATTACGTAATGCTTTGCGGCTCCGGCATATAACGTTTACTTAACCATGATAGTAGCGATCATAACATGTCGCTTGCAAAGCGCGCCCGAGGACAAAATCTCTATCCGGGCGCTTTACGACTCGCTGCCAGAGGATCAACAGCCTAGGGCTAATAGCGTAGGGTCAAGGTAGACGGTCAATGGGTCAAAGGGTTAATGGCACGTACGGTATATTTTCGCGAAACAAAGCACACACGAAAACACTCGTAGTACGGACCGCTTAGTAGGATGCCTGGTTAGCAACAGGCACTGAATAGTGAACAGGGAAGCACGCTAAGCACACAGTAACAAAAAAGACACGTGAGAACAAAACAAAACACACTAACAAAAACGACCTCACTGAGGCGTAGCGAAAGCTGAGCAGAACAGATGCGTTTGTAGCGTAGCTGAGACGATAGCGGAGCTGATACGAGTCGAACTCGTTGCACCTAGTAATAGCAGCCGGGCGTGAGTTTTAGACTTCGGTACATACGGACTGAAGGCTCGATTAGAACGGAAGATGCCAATTTAGTGAGAGCGACGGCGAGGCGACTGGTAGCAGAGGAGAGAGTGATGCGAGAGCACGTGACCGGAACAGCAAGGCGGTCCGATAGGTCTCACGGCTGGATCGAGCGAATGAAGCGACCTGTAAGCCAGGCAGGCGATCTTAAAGTCTCGATTCGATGCTCGACAGGTGAAGCCAGTGAAGCTCAGACTGAACAGACTGGTGCAAAGATGGCGGCGCAAAGATGGCGGCGGTGGCAGAGCCGTTGACGGCTGACCAGACGAGCGGCTACGAGTTGTGCATCAGTTGCAGATGACTAAGGGCAAAGGCCAGAACACGAATTTAGACGAGTTTAGACCAGAACGCGAGTAATTTAGACGCGACCTCTCAAAAGCGTGAACTCGTTCGGCTGTCTACTCTCGTCTAAGAAGGCAGCCCGATTGTAACAGGGAACAGGGGGACCCGGAACGGCATTGTATTCGGATCGCGCGACGCGCGCGATCCGAAAGGCGAGACGACGCTAGCGGAAGCTGCACGGAAGCGTGCACGCGAGGAAGCGAGCGAGAGAGCTCGAGCCGAGCAAGCCGACATATCGGTAGCCATTCCGACGCAGAGCGCAGCTCGCAAAAAAGCGCCGGAAAAAAGGCGGCCTGGGTGGCTTGGGAAAAACCCCGCAGAGCGGCTCCGAAATTAGAGCTCGCGCGAGGCTAGTGCGGGGAGATGAACTTGCAAATCAAGATGCCTCCGAGGTTGACGTCGGAGGTCGCCGACTCGCCCGCGCAGCAGCGCGGAGTGCGGAGCTGACGCAGCCCGACTGGCTTCTCGCGCTTAACGCGACATTATGCGAGAGTTTGGTCGTCAGTTGCCGACGGGGCGGACGGCGGCATGCGGCTAAGAAAACCCGGCAGTTGACTCGAGCGCCGCACCCGGCGTCGTCTGCTGCCGCCGCCGCCGCCGCCGGCGCTGAGCGACGCCGCCGCCGGCGGCGGCGGTGGAATGCATATCGCCAGCTCTGTTTGCACTCGCTAATGTCATATTCGTCGCAGAAGTCAAAATAACGCCGACCGAGCGACCACATTGACAGCGTAGGGGTGCGGCATTGTCAGCGACGACAAAGCGAAGCCACACTTCTGGCGGACAGACCTCCCGAAGAGCGTCGCTCGCTGTGTGTCGCTCGCTGTGTGTCGCTCGGGGGGGCACTCGTCGCGGTCTGGCGCGGCGGGCGGCGGCGGCGGCGGCAACACCCTGGGCAGTGGCGTCTCAGCGAGTCGGGCGGTCGGCGGCCGCCGGCGCAACCATGAGCCCACTTTTAATGCACCGCAAGCAAATTAGCCAGCCCTAAATCTGAGCGCGCCATTGTGGCGCGTTTCATCATTAAACAAGCGTCCGTGCCCTACAGGGCCGTGCTAATATTTTGCTTCCTTTCACCGACTGTTTATCGCGCTCCGAAGCCGGCGAGGACGCCGCCGCTCGCCGGACAATTTCTGGCAATCGATGGCATGAGCGCTGCCTACCCGGCATTGTCCTCGAATTCGCAACATTGTCGCGACTGAATGGCCACTTGTTTGATAAACAAACAGCTACCAATGGCCGGACAGCACGGCCGCGGCAAAGGATAACCGTCCAGTCGTCCCGAGCACAAACAGGGCCTCGCAGCTCTCGCGTGCGAACGACCGCGCAGCCGCAGCGACTCGAGCGGTTCCCACAGAGCAGAGCAGCGGCGGCGGCTCTCAATCTCTCTCTCTTCTCTCCGACGCTGCAGCGGCGGCGTCGACCAGCGCCGCCGTCTCGTCCGACCGCCGCCGCCGCCACCTTGGCAGCTCCGAGCGAGCGAGCCCGCGCGAACGCGCCAACCTTGCGGACCGGGGATTACTGCGAGCCGGATTACTGCTGCCGCCGCCGGCAGCGCGGAAAGGTTCGGCGGACTCGATCGAGCGACTCGCAGACGTCCGACGAGCAGACGACGACGAGCAGACGACGACGACGACGAGGAGGATTAACCGAAAGCCGCGCGCAGGTAAATAATTCGAATTCTGAGCCGAAAGAAGCTGCGGCGGCGGCGGTCGCCGGCTGCGACGCCGGCGACCGCCGCCGCCGCCGGCGTCGCAGCGATAGCCGCCCGTCCGGGCCGCCGGAACCCTAAGCCCGCCTGAACCTTAAACCTGGGTCGCGGCGGTCGGCTCGCGCACTGGACGGCAGCCCTCTCGGACGTCCGGCGACGCTGGCTGACGGACGAGCCAGCGTCGGGCGAGCCAGAGCATATAGCCAGAGCCAGCGCATAGAGCCAGCGCATAGAGCCAGCGCATAGAGCCAGAGCATATAGCCAGAGCCGAAGCGGCGCATTCGGCCGCCGTCGTCGCATTCGGCGGTCGCCGCCCGGGTGCGGCGACCGCCGCGCGCGCTCCCGGCAGCGCTCGCTCGCTCGTTCGCTCCATCCTCCTCGTTCGCTCATTCCTCCTCCTTCCTCTTCGCTCCTTCCTCCTTCGCTCCTTCCTCCTCCTCCACAAGAGCGTCGGTCCGTCGCCGCCGTCGCTGCCGCAGAAGCGCTCGCTCGCTCCATCGTTCCCTGCTCTTTGATGGTGGCGAGCGACTCTTTCAGCTCTTTCTTCCCAAGGCGTCGGCGGCCGCGGCCTTATCCGCCTGCACATCTCCGTGCATTCAACGGCTTTGCGGCGGCCGCCGCCGCTTCTTCCGCCCAACGGTCCGCACTGTAGCGCGCCGATTGTCGGATGCCGCCGCCGCCGGCGGCGCATCGCGGCAGGCAGAGGGAGGGGGGCGGAAGAGGCGGCAACTGAGGCAAGTGAATAGCGGCGGCAACCGAGGCGGCTTCGAGCTTCGCCTTAACGGACGCCCGCGCGGCGGCGCGGGCGGGCGGCGGCGCCGACACCCTAATGTGGTAGCAGCAGCTCGCTCCTGCGGTCTGGGCGTTGCGACAGACCGGCGGCGGCGGCGGCGGCGGCGGTTGGGTAAGGGCGGCGGCGGCGGCGGTTGGGTAAGGGCGACGGCGGTTGGGGAACGGCGGCGGCGGCTGCTGCTGCGGCGGCGGCTGCTGCTGCCGGTTCTCAGGCGGCGGCCGGACGCGCCGCCCGACCGCCGGCAAGCCGCCGCGAAAGGCACGGTCGGTCAGCTGAGAGCCGGTGCGGCTGAGCGACCCGGAGCGACGCGAGCGATCGGGCGGCGCGAGTGACTTCATTATGCCAGCGTCGCCGCCAACGCCGCCGACGCCGCCGGCGGGATCGCCGCATTAGGACTCGTTTTGCGGTCTGCTAGGCAAATCGCCGCGGCGGCAGCTTTGCGCGAACGAAGCAGCGAAAACCGGCCGACTCGCACGCCGCCGCCGCCGCGTCTCGCTTGCCCGGGGCGCACGAGACGCGAGACGCTGGGCGGGCAGCAGCAGACGAGACAGGGGCGAGAGCGGAAGTCACCCCACCGACGAGAGCGGAAGCGGAGCCGGTGAGTTCGAGCGAAGCGAGCCGAACCGCCGCGCAGCGGAGCGGAGCTGTGGGAGGCGGCGGCGGCGAGGCGCGGACGAGCGCGCGAGCGTCGGCTGCCGCCACGCGGACGCAGCGCTCTCCCTGCCGCCGCCGCGGGCGAGTTAAACGACGAGCCCCACGTGACCCCCAACCGAATTGGCGTAGACGACGAAGTTACCCCGAAGTTATCTCTCTCATCTGCTCCTATTGCTCAGTCGGTGCATATATCATATATCATATGCCATGTGCATATGTCCGCCGTCGAAGGCCGGCGGACATATGCACGCTTGCGACAGGCGGCATAGCGTAGGTATCTGGGGGTATCAGCAGGGGGAGCGAGGGAGTGGGCGCTTTTTAACTGACTGATTAACTTCTAGATAGGCTTAAATTATGTAAACTTTAGCCAAGGTTACATAGCAGACGAGCTCTAACCCAGTTCTCTCTCTCTCTCTCTCTCTCTCTCTCTCTCTCTCTCTCTCTCTCTCTCTCTCTCTCTCTCTCTCTCTCTCTGTCAAGGGAATTCACCTTTTCAGCTGCTCTAAGTAAAGGAAAAGCGAAAGCGATGTACTCCCGGCCGCGCACGGCTCCCAAACGTTAACCGACGTTGGCGCGCCTACAGCTGTCGCTTCCCCGCCCCCTTCAAGCCAGAGCCAGAGCGAGGCGAGGAAATGCTGACGGTCGCGTCCACACCGAGGCGAGCCAGTGGCGGCGAAGCTCGGAGCGACAGACACGTAAGGGGCGCGGGCTCGCCTTGACCTTCCCAGAAGTCCGGAGACCGAGTCTACGGAGACCGGAAGTCCAAGAGTCTCAGATGATCGGAGGCCGAGCCTCTTTGAGGCCAGTGGCGACCCGTCGCGGCAGCCCCGCGAGAGGACCGACCGGAAAGAGAGCTCTTTCCTGAGCCTGCTGTGGGACCCTTGCGGCAGCTCCTCGCACCTGCTCGCCGCCGCCGAAGTGGAAGCCGGAGCCGCACTCGAGCGCCCGCTGCGGTCCATCTACCTTCGCTGCCGCCCATCTCATCATCATCGCTGCGTCACCGGCTGAGCCCGTCTGCGAAGCGAAGCGTAGCAGCGCACTTCACAGCTGCGAGTGCACTCTCGGTGTCGGATCACGCTACGGGTCACTGTCTGGCGCCAGCTTCGACTGCTCCGTCGAGCTCATCGCACATGGAAGGGAGGGACGCTCGACGAGATACTGGCCGCTAGAGGAGAGCGGACCGAGGAGAGCGGACCGAGGAGAGCGGACCGAGAAGAGCGGACCGAGGAGAGCGGACCGAGGAGAGCGGACCGAGGAGAGCGGACCGAGGAGAGCGGACCGAGGAGAGCGGACCGAGGAGAGCGGACCGAGGAGAGCGGACCGAGGAGAGCGGACCGAGGAGAGAGGACCGAGGAGAGCGGACCGAGGAGAGAGGACCGAGGAGAGCGGACTGAGGAGAGCGGACTGACCGAGGAGAGTGGACCGAGGAGAGCGGACCGACCGATGAAAGCGGACCAAAGAGAGTGGACCGAGGAGAGCGGACCGAGGAGAGCGGACCGAGGAGAGCGGACCGAGGAGAGCGGACCGACCGAGGAGAGCGGTCCGAGGAGAGCGGACCAAAGAGAGCGGACTGAGGAGAGCGGACTGACCGAGGAGAGTGGACCGAGGAGAGCGGACCGTGGAGAGCGGACCGACCGAGGAGAGCGGACCGAAGAGAGCCAACCGAGGAGAGCGGACCAACCGAGAAGAGCGGACCGAGAAGAGCGGACCGAGGAGAGCGGACCGAGGAGAGCGGACCGACCGAGAAGAGCGGATCGAGGAGAGCGGACCGACCGATGAGAGCGGACCGACCGAGGAGAGCGGACCGACCGAGGAGAGCGGACCGACCGAGGAGAGCGGACCGAAGAGAGCCGACCGAGGAGAGTGGACCGAGGAGAGCGGACCGTTTGACGCTTCGCGCGTGCGGCAAGCGTCGAAAGCTCGTGAAGCGTCGAAAAAATGGCGATTGCCTGTTGGCGGCCTGATGGCGGCGAGCGGGGCCCGACGAGGGGGAGGCGAAGGGTGCGGCGGGGCGGTCAATGCAGCTGCACCCGGCGGCCGCCGCCTCGCGGATCGATCGATGGTCGAGCTTCCGGCGGCGGCGGCTCCTAGTGGGGTCCGCCGCATTAGCCTTCATCACACATGCATCGACGCCGACAGGTTTCGCTAAACAGAGGGCTGCCCAGGCACGGACGAATTTATCGACGCTGGCCTTTGGGGCTGCCTCGTCCAGCTGCCTAACGTGCGGATGAAGCGGTCTTGGCGTGTCGACGAACGAGTGAGCACTAGCGCGGGCGGACACGATGTTTACGAAGCCCGCCAAAAGTCGAGCCTCAGCGGACCGCTGCGGGTCGAGCACGAGCGTCCACGCGGACTGGTCGCCGTGTCGAGTGTCGTCCCCGCGAGCTAGCGGTCCGGTCCATCACTCTCGCCGGCGATCGTTCGCCTCGGCTGGCGGCGGTGGGGGGAGGGCGACAGGAAAGGATGACGTGGAAGGACGGTGGAGCAGAGCGACGCCGAACCCCGTTGCCGTCTCTGCCTGACGGAAGCAAGCGACGGCCCAAAGGCTAGGGCTGCCTTTCGGCGCTGCTTTCGGCAGAAGCTCGGGTCCAGCGAGGCGCTCGCCGCTCGGCGAGGCGCTCACCGGACCGGAAGCAGCGCAGGAAGAACGAGCGAGCTCGGCCGCCAGAGACTGTGCTGCGGCGCTTTGTGCGAAGCCGGCCGGCGCGGTCAATATCCGAGACAAGGAAACGGCGATGAACAGTAGCAATCTCGGCTTCGTGTTTGCTTTCGCCCGGCGACAAGCGGCCGCTAATAGAAACCGAGTCGTAGCGTCGCGTATCCGTCAAGACGCTGTCCTCCCCTCCACGTACTCGGGGCGACGCGGGGCGACGCACGGGCGAGCGCCACGGACGGACGAACGGAGAGCGGAGCGATCGAGCGAAGCTCTGGCGCCGCCCGGCGGCAGGACGCACTGGCGGCAGGGGAGATGACACGGTTCGTTCTGTCTTAATCGGGCCAAGTGCGGCAGATCGCGGCCGATAATAATCGGACCGCAAGCGCGCCTACTTAGCATGCCTAGGCGCGGGCGATGGCGCTTGGGCGCTGGCGGCATGCAAATCGGCCGCAACTTGCGCTGGCAGCAGCATCGCTTCCCACGGCGGCGGCGGCGGCAGTAGCGAGCCAGCACGGGAGTTCGCGAGCCAGCAAGGGAGTTCGCGAGCAGCCGCTGCGGCAGCAGCGTCGGCGAGACTGCAGCGGCACACCAGAGCGGCCACGAAGCGGCGGCGGCTGCGGGCCGGAGCGGCTGCGATCGGTCGAGGCCTTCGAAGGCTGCCGACGACGAAGGCGGAGCCGCGAGCTACTTCCGTCCGAAGCGAGGCGAGTCCTGTGCAAGCTCGCGTTCGCCGTCGGGCATCGAGATCACTCGCCGCCGAATCGCGGGCAATCGCTCGGTTTGTACACGCATCCGCCTCCGCCGCTACCCAAGATGCCGTCGGTCGGTGTGGCGGCGGCGAGTCTCCGCCGCCGCTACACCGACCGACGGCATAGGTGACACCAGCGGCAACGAAGATCGGCTCGCGATCGATGCCGGACGGGGGCCAGCAAAACGAGCGCCAGCAAAACGGCGGCCGCCGCCGCGGTTCGCGCTCGCTCAGCGGCAGCCGCCGCTCGCTGGCTTCGGGCCGCCTCCGCTGCCTACGCCCCCCCCCCCCGCGCTCGGCAGCGCCCTCTCGCGACCAGCACTCGATCGCCAGCAGCAGAGCCGTCTTAGAATTATTCGGTCGCCGCTTCCGCTCCTAATGTATCTCCTAATATATATATATATATATATATATATATATATATATATAATGTACGTATATATATATATATATATATATATATATATATATATATATATATATATATATAATGTACGTATATATATATATACATATACATACAATGTAATATATCTCCGTCTGTAACTTCACAAAGTCATAAAGACCACGCGGGTGTTACGCGTGTTAGAGTTTTGTATAGCGCACTCACAGCCTAAGCGGCTTTCGGTACTACATCGCTACTTCCGCTTCCTACATCGGGGTTCTGACTCGCCATTTGACCCCGTGGGTAGTGCCGAGTTTCCCTCGCTACTCTCGCAGAGGCGACTGGGCACGCTGCGACGGGGAAGAGACGGGTGGGACCTCGTGTATACGAGTATACGAGCAGTATACGAGCCCGATGGCGGTAACCCGGGTTACCACGGTAACCCAGGTTCGCTCGGACTTCGATGACTACCCCAATATTGGTCCAAATTATATGCAAATAGGCTAAAAATGTCGGGTTCGTCGAGTTCTATTCGTCAGCAGAAAGACAGCGATTTCGGATACGATTATTTTTATTGCGAAAGTTCGCGGCGGCTGACCAGATCCAGGGCAATGATCCAGGCAGGGCTCCATCACAAAAATTGAGCCTATTTTTTCGAGAAATCATCATTTATTTTTCGTCACGAGTCTGCGCCATATCGGATGCCGCCACCAACGGTAATATTTTCAGGATCTTCGTCCTCCCTATCAGCGACACCACCCAGGCGAGCACTGGCGCCGCGACTCCGGACCTCCTGCATAATCTTTTCAGACCAGCGGGTTGCAATGAAGTTCCCTGGAAATGTCTCCAAGAACTTGCACACCATGCCCTGATTATGAACATCATTGCTAACATCTTTTATATCGTCATTATAGCCAACCAAGGCGTGCATGCTTTCGTTGAGCTCTTGCACACAGACTTGCACATGACTTGTTCTTCAGATTGCTTCGACATGATTATAATGGTGCTGCTCCTCAATCAAGTCAGCGGCGTTTTCAACTTCGAAATGCTATAATTTCTAGAGCAGCTTTCCGCAAAATAAATACTTAATTGCAATTCTACTTGCGGAAATTCGGTGACCTGGGTTACCGCCATCGGGCTCATGTGTCGGCGGCGGAGGTCGCGAGCCATCCAACGAACGACCGTCGCACGGTCTAAAGAAGGCTGAAGCGGACTCGCTCAGCACGCTTCTAGGGCGCTGGTAGGGCAGAGCAGGGCAACAGGGGGGAGGGGAGGTCCCGTCGACGCCCCGGCGATGCCACGGCGAAGCCTCGGGTTCGGACGCTCTAGACAGGCGGCGCCGGCGGCCCACACAGCGACGGCTGCTTCGGACCGTCGGAGCGGCAGCTCCGCGGCCCGCGCTGCCGCACAGGCGATAGCCGAAGACGTTTTCGAGCGAAACCCGCGATTAATGCCGAAACCGGCAGCGCCTCGCTTGCTTGCCGCTTGCCTCGACCTTGACCTCGCGAGTCGCCGACGGCTGACGGCTCTCTTTTCGAAGCAGCTGCTGACGTCGGAAACGACAGTGGACGACAACGTCGGACGACAACGCAGAAGAAGAGGGCCGCGCGGCCCTGCATGACCACCCCTGCGTGACCACCGCTGCCGTAGCTGCCGTCCAAACGACACTGGACGAAGGCGGACTGGCGGCGGCCACCTGGCATCGATGACGACGATGGGCGGCGGCGTTGACGTGCGACGACGCCCAGCAGGGATGCACTTGACGACCTTGGCCGTCGCCCTGGCGGCGGCCGTCTCTTGCCTCGTCGTCGAGCCGACGCTCGCCGACGGCTGCCCCAGCGCAGCCAGCGCCGCTTGCGAGTGTGTCGGCGTGCTGAGCGGCGGCGGCGGCACGGAGATGTCGTGCCTCCGCGCCGGCATCACGTCGCTGCCGCCGGTGCCGCTCGACACCGTGCGGCTAGACGTTCGGCGGAACAACATATCGACTCTGCTCAACAACTCGCTGTCGCTGTCGTCCCTGGCGAGCATCACCTTCGTCGACCTGTCGTGGAACGCGATCGTCACCGTGCAGCCGGCCGCGTTCGCCGGCAGCGGCGGTTCGCTCACCGAGCTTCGGCTGAACAACAACCTGCTCTCGCGCCTCTACGACTACACGTTCAAGGACCTCGCCCAGCTGCGCACGCTGCAGCTCGCCGGCAACGACCTCGTCGCACTGAGCGGCGCCACGTTCTACGGGCTGCTCAACCTCGTCAGCCTCGATCTGAGCGGCAACCAGCTGTCGTCCCTGCCCGCCAACGCGTTCGTGCCGCTGACGAGCCTGCAGACGCTCAGCCTGGCGAACAACGTTCTCGCCGCCCTGCCCGCCAGCCTGCTCGTCATGCAGCCGTCGCTCGTCGCCTTCTCGGCGGCCGGCAACCGGCTCTCCGCGCTGCCGAGCGGCGCCTTCTTCGCCGCCAGTCCGGGTGTCCAGTCCGTCGATCTGTCAGGCAACCGCCTGACGAGCGTGCCCGCCGGCTTCTTCGCCGGCGCGACGGCGCTGACCAGCGTCCAGCTCGGCGGCGCCTCGCTGGCTTGCGACTGCACCCAGTACTCGCTCCGCGTCTGGATGGACAGCGCGTCGTCGCAGGCCATGAGCGGCTGGCTCGCCGCGCCGGCGACGAGCGGCACGTGCGCTCAGCCGCCAGCGCTACAGGGCTTCGGGGTCGTTGCCGTGCCGGCGAGCAGCTTCGTGTGCACGACCACCGCGGCAGCAACCAGCGCGACGACGGCGTCGTCAGCGCCAGCGACTACCACGGCGGTGCCACCGCCGGCGGCGACGAGCGGAGGCGATATATACATCCCGATCCAGACGACGGCCGGCGGCGGCGGCACGCCGACGGCGGCCACGACCCGACTGAGCGATACGGCCGCGATAATACTCGGCTCGTGCGTCGGCGTCCTAGCGCTGCTGGTCGCCATCACCTTGGCGCTCGTGCTGCGACGCCGTCGCCGCTCGAACGCCGGCGGCGAATCGACGAAGGATGCGAAGCGACCGCGGCGCCGCTCGATCCAGACGCCGACTAAGCCGACTAAGCCACGGATCGACGGCGAAGGCGCGGGCCGTGCGGCGGCGGCGGCGGGCAACGCACTCTCGCCGACGACGCGCGCGCGACTGATGACGTCTACGGCTGCCAACGGAGAAGCGGCGCCGAGCGACGACACCGGGCCGCCGCCGCCGCCGCCTCCGAAGATGAACGGACTCGTCCCGTACGCGCATGCGCGGCGGAGCAGGGCGGGCAGCGCCGGCGACCAGCAGCAGGATGGTGCGACGACCAGCGGCGGCCTGGCGCCGCGAGTCACAGGTAGGCGGCCGTCGGAGCAGCGAACGCTCGCCGCGACGCGGGCGGCCGAGACGAAACCTCTCCGCAAGAGGGCGCCCGTCTCGGCTTTTAAATCCACGCCGCCCCGCCCGCGTCGTCTGCCTCGCCCCTTCAAACAATCACCTGCAGAGCGGTCACCGTCGCGATTGGCAATAGGCACGGAATGGCGTGCATGGCGGGGATGTCGTCGTGCGATCGAAGAGGCGTTCGCCTTCTCCTCGCGAATATCGGCAGCTGTAAAGAACTTTCGGTAGAAACTTCAGGGGCGAGTGAGAAACTTAAAATCTACTTCCAAAATCGACAGTCTCACCGGTAGCAGTGCAGAGCGACAGTAAGCGACCAACATACCTAGTCTGTCTCGCTGAGCCACACACTTGCGACAGATTTGAGACGAATTCGCTCAAGATTTTGGAGCTTTTGCACTTCCTCGAGCCTCAAGAAGCGGCTGCGGCGGCTGCGCACGGCAGCACGCCCAAGCCGGCCGGAAAGCGGTCCTACACAGAGTGAAGGCAGTCGACCGAAACTCGACAGCCAGCGTTATCAACAGCCAGTTGCATGGCAGTCCTATCCCGTAAACAGCCATCCTGCCCTCGTCCGATCCTGCCCTCGTCCGATCCTGCCCTCGTCCGATCCTGCCCTCGTCCGATAATGCTCTCGTCCGATCCTGCCCTCGTCTGATTCTGCCCTCGTCCGATAATGCTCTCGTCCGATCCTGCCCTCGTCTGATTCTGCCCTTGTCACATCCTGCGCTCTTCCGATCCTTCGCTCGTCCGATCCTTCGTTCGTCCAATCTTTCGCTCGTCAGATCCTGAGCTCGCTCGATCGCCACGAGCCACGCCGACGAGCCGCCATCGCGTCTCCGTTGCAGACGTCTGGACGATCGGGGAAGTCGTGGCGCCGCCGGCAGCGATGGACCAGACGCTCGCGCCGGCGCACTACGTCGACCCGGAAGCGCCGTTTCGCGCCTCAGCCAGCTGCGGCGGTGGCCCTCAGCGTAGCGCGTCCGTCTACCTGTCGGCTCGCGGCGGCATCGGCGACGGCAGCTGGCTCGAGATGACCGCTCGCAACGCGCCTTTCACGTCGTCGCTGCGAGACGCCAAGCCGGGGCACCTGCAGCTGCACATCGGCGGCGGCGGCAACTCGGCCGCCGCCGCAGCAGCCGGCCGCTCGCAGTCGTACGGCGGCTGGCACCGCCCGTCGCTGCTAGCGCCCGGCCGCCTAGCCATCGTGGCGTCCGACGGTCACGCGCAGGTGACCGTCCTGCCGTCGCAGGGCAGCGTGGACAGCGGCGTGCATTCGCTCGCGCCGTACGGCGTCGGCGGCGAGGCGGGCACGCCGAGCACACACCGCTCCTTCTCGCCCCTCTCGAACGACGCCATTTTCGCGACCTATGACCCCATGTCCAAGCCACCGCTGCTCGAGCCGCGCCGCTACAAGAACGACACGTTCGTGTGACGAAACGTTTCGGCACGTCTCCGGGATGAGGAACGCGGGGCCGCAGCCGATCCGCTCGCATTCCGTTCGTTGCGTTTCCTTTCGCGGCCAGTCTGCCCGAATCGCTGCTGTCGGCTCCACTGCGGCCGTCGAGCCAACTGCTTCCAGTGTGGCGGCGAGAAATACATTGCTCAACTTACAGGCCTCGCCTCGTTTGTCGACGGCTTGCATGCGCTGCGCAAGGTGAAGGGGAAGGTGCAAGCACTTCTAGAGCCAGGTCGCGGGTTAGGCTCGAGTCCTGCAGTGAGTGGAGCGAGCGAAGCGCTAGCCACCAGGGGGCGCTCTTCTACCGCCTTGTCCCACTTATTGAAGCCGAAAAAGCCGCTACCGAAGAAGCTGAAGCTCGAAGGAAGCTGCCGCCGCCGCCGCCGCCGCCGCCGCCGCCGCCGCCGCCGCCGCCGCCGCCGCGAGGTAGCCTCTTCTTCTCCCCCCACACACGGTCTGCTCCACAAGAAAGGCACCGCCCCGCCCCGCCCCCTCCCCGGGGCCGATCGTCTCGAGACTGATCCTCGGCGTGCCGAGCGTTCGCCACTTTCGGGGGCGTGCGGCAGCAGTTCGCAGCCGACTGCGAGAAGTGCAAGACCTTTTGGGAAGAGTTCGACAGAGCCTACGCTCGGAGACCGCTCCGTCGCTGCTGCTGCTGCTGCGAGACGCAGGACTATCTCGAACATGAGGATCCGCCAGTAGGACCGCACAGTAGGACCGCAGAACATGCCGAACCGCAGAGGCGTTCGCCGGGGCGGAAAAAAATGGCGGCGGCGGTGCGACGGACGACATATGGCCGGCGACAGACTGAGCGGTCGCGACGAGAGCGGACCGGCGGCGGCGGCGGATTCGCCGCCGCCGCCGCCTGCAGCTCCTCTTCACTTGGGCCCCTTCACCCGTAGACTAGGCTGGTCGCTAAATTAAGAAAATGGCAAAACTAACATCGCCTAAAATCGCCCCTCTGGTGGCTGCTGCTGCGGCTCGCTTCGCCAACCGTTCGGCGGCAGCAGCGGCGGCGGCGGGCTGAACCTCGCGGCAGCGCGGCGCCCGAGCGCGTCCGCCCGACAAGCTCGAATGCTCGAAGGCTCGCGATCAACTGCGGCGACTGCCGGGAGCGGGCAACCAGAGCGACCGCAAGCGACCGAGCGGCGGCAAGGCTTACTGGCGGCTCGGCTCGAGGCCAGCATCGGGGAAGGAGGCAAGCTTTCGAATGGCGCTCCTCGACAGGTCAGGCAGCTGTCGAACCGGACTGCACCGCTAGGCGCAGCTGCTGCTGGTCACCAAAAGCGCTAACGGAACAGCATGGACGGCGTCTTCTGCCCTCCGGCAGCAGACGTGAGTAGCAGCCAGCGGACGAGGCAACGAGCGAGTGCGATCGACCGCCCACACTCCGCCGGCGCCCACGCTTCGCTCTTCGCCGGCGCCCGCGGCTTTGCCCTTTGCCACCGCAGAGGCTTTGCCCTTTGCTACCGCTCTGGCGAAGCACGCGAAAAAACGAATGCCGTCGCCTCCACCAGGCCTTCGTTCGGAGACCCGCGGCAGAGTGAGATTCGATGATGGGGGTAGGAGCGGCGATCGCTCGCGTGGGTGCTGGGGCAAGGCCGTCGCGTCGCACTCTCGCGTGCCTCGACCGTCGCCGGGCGACGGCCGCGGCCGGCCACGGCCACGGCCGGCGACGCCCGCAGAGCGAAAGGCTTCTTTGCAGCCGCGGCCGGCGATTCGTCGTCGAGTCCCCCCGGAAGGACAGCGACAGTTCGGAGGCCGCGACGGACCAAAGCCGCCGCATCTGCACGCGAACAATGGAAGCTCAAACGAACCTCGCCGGCAGCAATTAACTTGCCTTTGATGCGAGGCATCGCACGCTCACAACGGCCAAGGGCTGGAGCTCATAAAGGAGCTGCCGCTGCCGCCGAAGCTGAACTTGGGTGGCACGAAGTAATTGCAATCGATCGCCGATCAGGCGAGAGAGCCGAGCCGATCGGTCGCCCACAGTCGCCCAGAACGAGAGGGTCCATCCTTCGCCCCCACTCGGCGACAACGAAGGATGTGCAGGAGGCCAATTACGACGAGATCTGCTCGATTTACCGACCGACGGACCCCATTGACTTTATGAAGACCGCTTGGTGACACCAGTCGCCCCCCACCCACGTCCCCGAGAGAGGCCGTAGTTTGGGTACTCGTGCATGCGACATGAGCATGCACGAGTTCGGACTCGAGAGGCAGGCGCCTGGCCCGGAAGGGCAGGCGGTCCGCACTGAGTTGGCTCTGGATCGGACCGGGCGGTCCCGCAGGGCTAGCTCTAGACCAGATAGCTCTGCACTTGGTTGACTCGGGTACCAGGCCGCCAGCTTCGTGGTCAGCTAAACTTCGAGATCCAGAGTTCGGGGGAAGCTTCATACTGGAGTTTAAGCTTTTCAAGGTCAGGCAGAGTTCAAAGTTCGACGTTCAGACAACGAGCCAGCTGAGCCAGGATTTTCCTCTGGGGTCGGGCAAGATCTGCACAATTCTTCACGAAGGCGTGGCTAGACCGCAACTAACTAAGAATCGTAGTGTTCATTCGACGCGAACTCGGCGGTTGCACATCGAATGGAGTTAAGACACAATCTGGTCGCTGGGGTCGGTGGGTGTAGGAATTGGGGTCGGTCCACATTGCTGCCCACTGTAGGGGGGGACATGTCTCACTGACCCCGTCCGGCTCCGCACAGACTCCATTCTAGCTCGTGGGGTGAGGAAATGTCCAATCTAGCTATCGCAGAGAGGAAATCAGAGGTCAACGCCGAAGTAGGAATTTCGCCAGCAACACAACGTCAGTAAAGCTGTGCTGTGGTCGCAGGGATGTAATAGCCTAGCAACGCCTTATGGCTGCAGCAGGCTTTCTGGCAACGGTTCGGCCTCAATTCGGCTTTGGCTTTGGCTACAGGGGTACCTTCGGCTACGGTGGGGGGGGGAGCTAATAGCAAGTCACCGAGATATAACCGGTGCACGTCGGGCAAACCTGCACCACCAGGCTAGAGCAGTGAGATCAGAGGCAGCCAAGCCGATCAAGAGCAACTGCATAATCTACAGCACATGCACTTCCAGGAGCTGGGTGGACAGGCGGCAGCGCTGCTCTGAACGCTGCCATCGGTCACATGTTGGCAGTTGATTGACTGACAACACTCCGATGGTAAAAAGAGGCCTTGGCGCTCTGCTGCTTCAAAATCGCGGAAGGCTAGCCTGCCAAACGTCGATGAAGGGCATCGGGGGGGGGGGTTAGGATTAAGGGGATGTGCTGCAATAGTAGCTCACCCATGACGAACAGCTCGAACAGCCTGACAAGGGCCAGTGACGTCATGCGTGCCATGGCGCCGTTCAGAGTTCCCAGCGACTCGCGAATACTCAGCACGTCCTAAAACCAGGAGAACGCAAACGCATGCATAGTGTACACGCGCAGCTCTTGCTGTCGAGCAGCAGTAGTGAGTGCACGAAGACGCAGCAGCGTGCTGGCGTCAGGACCGCAGCAGCAGCAGGGGGAGGAAACTCGTGTCGAGAGGAGGTAACTCGTTCACTTGTCTCACTCGAGCTCTTTCGCATGCTCCGAGCTAGTGTTCTTGACACAGATCTTTGTTCGGTGTCTTTGTAGACTTGCTGGTGCTAGTTTGGCCCAGTGGTTACGGTGCCTTACACGACCGAGGTTAAAATGAATGTATTTGATGACAAGAGGTCACGTGGCCTCGAGCCCACGTGGCATACGTGAAGCGCCTGAAGAGAGATTAGGTATTATCTTAGGATATAATTATATAATTATAATATTATATAATTATTATAATATTATCTAATAGATATTATCTTAGGGGGTGCTACACAAATGAATTATAGCATCAGACTCTCTCTTTCTCCATCCAGGTGTTCCTCTACTGCACCGTGTGTTTGAAGACATTTTAGGAATGTGACAGCCCGTCGTCGCAAGGCAGCAGCGTCTCTCCCGGCACTCGTACACTCGTGCTGCTCTAAACCAGCTATCAGGGGTCGCTGCCTGCCTGCTCCCTGATCCCTGCCCGACTCCGGTTTTTGGTTTGATTGGATGGGCGATTTTATTACTGGATCCGGAAGCCAGTACAGCAACATTGTCACCGACCAACCTCCAGCCTTAGGCACTGCTACTGGCACTACAGCATTCGTCCAAAGGTACAATGTCGTCGCAATATTCACTGCACCAACGACACTATTGAGGCAGTGTAATTGCACTGCAGACTGTTAAACAGCGGATCATGGCGTGTCTTATATATTGTCTTTGCACAATGTCTTGCATAATGAGAATACATAATGCCATTGTATAAGACGGTATAATTATATCGTTACATAAGAATGTCGATCCTTTTGTCAACGAAGGCTTCCGAGTGGTCTTAATTGGCAAGCATCAAAAGCGCACAGTTATACATACAGGTCTCCGTCTTCCACAACTGACGAGGAGCAACCAGGAGCGAAAAGACATGGCCGCTTCGATGGCAGACAAAAGCAATCGTCGTGGGCATCAATCGTCGAGCTAGCTTGTTCCCCAGGGCATATATCTATGCTCATCGGCGAGGTTAGGTTTTGGACGCAGCCACTATGCGTAGCTTACCAACGGGTAGTTGTAGATCGTACGATGCTTCCGTCAGAATCTATCATGTTCTTACTAGCAATCTAATGTAATATATGCAAACGGTGTCTCATTAGCAGGCACGTGCACGAACTTGTGCCGGGCACGAGGATCACGACAGCCGGAGGCAACAAGCTTGTAGTTTGTATTAGAAAACAGCCGAGCGCTCGCCGAGGCATGCATTTAACGCAGCACCTTTAGGCCTGCGACAGCGCCTTTCTTTCGAACGAAATCGAGCGATTTCGTAGTTTCTATCCCCTTTTCTCTCGGTCAAAAATCGCAAAGCGCGCTTGCAAAAGGGCAGAGGATGCCGCCACGGTCACAGCAGCCAGTAGCGTGCCGCTGCCGCCGAGCTGTGCACGATGGCATCGCAGAGCAGAAGCAGAAGCTGCATGGCGGGAGAAGGGCAGGAGGCACAACCCGCACCTTCATGGCTGTCTTCAGGTCCACCGAGCGCTCCTTCACTCGGATCCCAATGGAGCGCATGTAGAAGATGAGGATCTGACATTGCGTCGCATAGTTGACGATCACAGCTGCATTGACGCCGTTGATGAGGACGACGCTGATTAGCTGAATGGCCAGCAACAGCCACAGGGCGAATGATGGTGGTGCCGTTCTGAAACGAGCACGTGACAGCGCACGTAGCACGCGACAAAGGAAGTCGAAGCACGCAGACCAAGCACGAGGAGGGAGGGGAGCAGCAGGTCAGCGACGGGCAACCACGAAAGGCTCGACCGGTGCACGAGCTCCTGTGTTGCACTGTAGTCCGTCGACAGCAACCCACGTGTGATGGTGAATGAACGAAAACAAGACAAGTGGCCTCCCAGTGGTGCCCCGCTCACGTGGTCAGAGCTACATTCCTCAGGACGTGCTGGCAGAGATAGCAGAGAGAGAGAGAGAGAGAGAGAGAGAGAGAGCAGAGAGAGAGAGAGAGAGAGAGAGAGAGAGAGAGAGAGAGAGAGAGAGAGAGAGAGAGAGAGAGAGAGAGAGAGAGAGAGAGAGAGAGAGAGAGAGAGAGAGAGAGAGAGAGAGAGAGAGACACACACACACACACACACACACGCATACACACACATACACACACACACACACAAGCACATGCATGCACAAGCATAGGCACACACTACTATAGTGACTTTTGTATCTTTCTCCCCTACTCTCTCTCTCTCTCTCTCTCTCTCTCTCTCTCTCTCTCTCTCTCTCTCTCTCTCTCTCTCTCTCTCTCTCTCTCTCTGTGTGTGTGTGTGTGTGTGTGTGTGTGTGTGTGTGTGTGTGTGTGTGTCTGTCTTTGTCTCCATCTCTCTGCCTCTCTCTCTCCTCTCAGTCTATACCTCTGCCCTAGTCTGTTTTTCTGTTTTTTTGACAAATGCCAATGTAGCCGTCTCTTTGTTTATCTCTATCTATCTGTATGTCTGGATTGTCCGGCCTATCTAGTCTGTCTGTCACTGCCTATTTATCTATGTCTGCCTGTCTGTCTGTCTACCAATCTAGCTATCAATCTAGCTATCTCTATCCATGTCAGTCTATGTCTATGCCTATGTCTCTCTATCTCAATCTCCTTATATCGCTATCTCTGTATATCTCTCTATTTACACTGGCTACGAGTCTACTCGGAAGCACAGCAGTGCTGGCTGAATGTCTGCTGCATTCTATGCTGGCATAGTGACGACATGTCGAAACGAGATGCCTCGAGAACTCGACCCTCGACCCCGATGTGCAGCTCCTCACGCCCTCATGTGATCTACGTGAGTCGCAGCTCCAATGCCTTAGTGTAGCAGCCACGGGGAACAGTGCCTATTGCAGGATACAGAAACGCACGAATTCATCACTGTGTGCTCAGCTAACTATTACATCTACACGAGCATTACCAATGTATCCTTTCTATAAAATAGGGAAATCGATTATTTGTAAATGAACTTCAAGTGTGGGATTGCTTTTTCTTTTTCTTGTGTATACAATTGTTTATGAAAAATCCATCGTGAAAGCATTATGTTATTTTGGCACATTCGTTCTTGGTGGTACAGTTTAATGTTTCACAGACGAAAGCCTACTACTCCTCATAAACAAGGGTTTTGGAAACGTTTGCGATCGAGTGTATATACTTCCTATAAAACTTCAATGCCCCCGGCACTTGTGATTTCCGACTTCGCTCAATTAAAACGTCAATGATTCGGCAGAGGGTGAAGCTTATGAGCTCTATTGTATGTAATTTGATAATAGAAAACATATTTTACTAGAATTCAGAGAAATTCAAAGGGGCCCTTGTTGGGGCAAACATTTATTTGGGCCGGCGCTGTATGTATATATATATATATATATATATATGTGTGTGTGTGTGTGTGTGTGTGTGTGTGTGTGTGTGTGTGTGTGTGTGTATATATATATATATATATATATATATATATATATATATATATATATATATATATATATATATATATATATATATACCTACATACATAGCACAGCACTGTATCTTTGGTCATCCCACCTCGGGTCTGCAATAGGAAACTGGCAGCAAGTCGGGCTGTGCCTGCACTCCTTCTGGTCTCAGTGGCTCTACACTTTCCCAGACGTGGACGACTCGAGTTTCGAGCTGCAGGATGGCGCCCTTGCGACTCCTAGCCACAAGGGAAGCACCAGAGAAATGCTCGCTTCCTCTTCTAGTGCCCACCCCAGCCTTTTCCTGTAGATAGTGGATTGCTCATCCTCACAGACCAGTTCCTAAGGCTAAAAATAATCTTCTACATAATGCTGAAGAGTAAGCGAGCATCAGCCACTTTTCTGGATGCGCACAGGGCCGTCGTCGACAGAGAGGGCTTCACAGACCAGCCCTAGAAACACAGCAGCGTCAGCAGGGCAGTCTGTGGGAGTGGCAGCAGCAGCAGCACCAGCTGCTGCTGCTGCTGCTGCTGCTGCTGCTGCTGCTGCTGCTGCTGCTGCTGCTGCTGCTGCTGCTGCTTCTGCTGCTTCTGCTGCTGCTGCTGCTGCAGCAGCAGCAGCGGCGAGAGGGGCCAGCAAACGTCGGCACGGCAAACTCAATAGGCACGAGCAGACGAGCGGCTGTCCCGGGCACCACAGGCAAGTGAGCCACCTACGTTATGAAGACGATGTGCTTGCTCAGCAGATGTTGCCTCTCAATTCCAAAAGCCAACACGAACAGCACGTGAGTGACAACCGTCATGGCGACCCACAGGGCGCCCAGCCCGAGCATGATGCTGCAGCGACAGCAAACAAACAAACAAGTAGCAAGAGAAAGCGATACTCACCAAGCGACTCACTACTCAGACATGCCAAGACGCGCACCAAGCGACGGAAGCGGTGGGGGCGCCAGCGGCGGCGGCAGTGGCTTACCGCAGTTTCTTGATCAGCTTCTGCTGTGACGTCGAACGGCCTTGCGTGCTGCTGGCATCGAGGAAGACCTGGACAGGTGAGCGGCTGACTCAGAGCGCTGCTTCGACGGCGCAGGGTGAAAGGTCAGCACACACAAAAAAGGGCAGTGCCAGCACCACGACAGGCCGCTGCCCTGTCATTGCTGCCACTGCTGCAGCTGCTGTTGCCACTGCGGCTGCTGCTGCCGACGCTTGCTTTGCCGAGCGCAGCCAGCTCAAGGCACAGGGCCGCCCGCCGAGTGCCTCGGCCCTCCCTCCATGACTTTTGAGGGGCCCTCGCACCGACCGCGCATCATCTTCCCATCCGTTTCCCGCTCGGATGCGTTTAGGTTGGTGAGACGAACGAATGCCCTGTCTGTCTATCTGTCTGTCTGTCTGTCTGTCTGTCTATTGCTGTTTGACGACCCAGCGAAAGTCGCTGCAGTGGTCGGCAAACAGCGCGACAGCAGCATCTCGGAGGGGGGAGAGGCAGGTGCCCGTGACTCTATGTGCAGAATGCCAACTGCAGCAGGTGAGCTGGGAGCAAGAAACAGACAGGAAACATCGCTCGCTCATCTTGCTTCACTTTTTCTATCTTGCGCATTTTACTTACCCGCAGCCGGCAGAACGGCTTAAATCGACTCTCCCGTGCGCCTGCTGCTTGTGCGAGCGGCAAGGATGGGAAAGATCGCTGCTTGGCAACGTTGATCGTTGCTTGGCACTATCAAGAGAGAGAGACATCTACTGGCGGGCACCGCGCACTTGTTGCTGGGACACTTGTGTCTTTGGTGCCACGGTGACCACCCACCAACCAACCCCCACCCCCCATCAACACCGGGGAACGGTGAGTGCCGTAACGCTCTGCCATCGATAAAGATACAATGCAAGATTGAGGGCAAGCCGTGTCTCCCCTGCTAGCTCTCCTAGTCTTGCTCGAGTCAGGGCGGCTGCGACTGCCGCTCTCCTTGGCTGCGGCCAAAATGTTGGAACATTTTGAGTCTCGGACGACGACGAACGAGCAGACGACAAGCAGATGACAAGCAGATGACAAGGGATGCTGCTTGCAGCCATGACGTTAGGACTAGCGATCGCAGTGACGATTGTGACGTCGTGATCATGATCCGAACCAGGGGAGAGCTCGTCCTGCTGAGCTCTTTGTTACATTGTGTCCTACAGATTATGGGCCTGGCCTGCAGAGGGCAAAGAGTGCAAAGGGCAAAGTGCAAAGGACGGCTGCCGTGTTCGTTCGCAATGCACGAGCTGGAGAGCTAGCTCAACGGAGCTGACGACAGCTTGTGGAAATCTTATCCAGAGCTGGAATCAGTTCGTATTGCATCAAGTCGGGCACCCTCACTTGCTGAGACTCATTTGCTCTTCTGTTTTTTTAGTACCTAAAAGCTGGACTGTCACTTGAGTGTCGTTTAATGTTGCTGCTGCTGCTGCTGCTAGATGTTGGGAATTTGTTTCCTGATTCAACGGTTCTCCTTCACGGTGATTCCAGGCAGGCAAGGAGGACTCAGCTGTGCGACCGGTCACCAATCTGGTATTTGCTCAAGGCTTTCCCCCCTGAGTCTCAGCCCAGGGCCTGAGGCACTCGCACCTCAAGGTCGAGGTCGTGCACTCGAGTCACGTGGCAGACAGGCGCTGCTGGCAGCGTCCCACCACACTCCTCCCCAAACCCCACCACCACCACCCCACTCACTGCCCCAAATAGCCCCCCTCTGCCAGGCTCCCAGCCTCCGTGAGAGGCCGGTGGGGGGCGTACCTTCTCCATCAGGGCATACAGCCGCTCGCTCTCCTGATATCGGAAGTAGTAGAAGCCCATCAGATAGGTCACGAGGTGAATGACGCTCGGCACGACGTAGACGCTGAAGACATGCTCACACTCGCCATCATCATCATCATCATCGCCACTGCCACCCGCGGCGATTACAGGGTGGCCGCCTCCCAAGCCTTCTGCAGCCACCGTTACGGTGCGGTGAAGGTCGCTGGTCTCGTTGAGCTGCTGTGGCAGCGCCAACGAGCCGCCGAGTGCTGCTGTAAAATTCGCCATCAGCGCAGTGGAGACGGTCGTGGTCACCATCGACGTCGTTACAAGCCGGGCAGGAGCGAGCGAGAATGCCTGCAAAACGAGCCTCACATAACTGGGGGGGGGGGCGATCAGCACCTGTGCCGTGACCATCGAGCTTGCTAGCAGACGACCAACCAAGCAGGAATCGCAGCTGCACCGACCAGCTCTCTGTCTCTCCTCTTTCTCTCTCTCTCTCTCTCTCTCTCTCTCTCTCTCTCTCTCTCTCTCTCTCTCTCTCTCTCTCTCTCTGCTTCTCTCTCTCTCTCTCTCTCTCTCTCTTTCTCTATCTCTCTGTCTCTCTCTCTCTCTCTCTCTCTCTCTCTCTCTCTCTCTCTCTCTCTCTCTCTCTCTCTCTCTCTCTCTCTCTCTCTCTTTCTCTCTCTCTCTCTCTCTGTCTCTGCCTCACCCTCTCTCTCTCTCTCTCTCTCTCTCTCTCTCTCTTTCTCTCTCTCTCTCTCTCTCTCTCTCTCTCTCTCTCTCTCTCTCTCTCTATGTCTCTCTGTCTCTCTCTCTATGTCTCTCTCTCTCTCTCTCTCTCTTTCTCTATCTCTCTTAGGTTACACACCCCACCCGGTGCCGCCCCGGCAGGGATGCCGAAAGCTCTCTCTCTCTCTCTCTCTCTCTCTCTCTCTCTCTCTCTCTCTCTCTCTCTCTCTCTCTCTCTCTCTCTCTTTCTCTCTATGTCTCTCTGTCTCTCTCTCTCTTTCTCTATCTCTCTGTCTCTCTCTCCTCTCTCCTCTCTCTGTCTCTCTCTCCTCTCTCTGTCTCTCTCTCCCTCTCTCTCTCTCTCTGTCTCTGCCTCTCTCTCTCTCTCTCTCTCTCTCTCTCTCTCTCTCTCTCTCTCTCTCTCTCTCTCTCTCTCTCTCTCTCTCTCTCTCTCTCTCTCTTTCTCTATCTCTCTTAGGTTACACACCCCACCCGGTGCCGCCCCGGCAGGGATGCCGGAAGTAACGGCAGTAACAAAAACCAATGCCCGCCTTCTCCACACACGAGCGAGGACAAAGGGCTAACGACTCGCCCGCGTGTGCACCCGTCCGACCTGTGCGTACTGATACAGCGAGTCCCGCAGAACACTAGCAAAGCGCCAACGGGCTGTGGCAAAACAACAACGAAAGGGAGCTCTGAGAGAGTCGCATGGCTCTGCTGCCGATGTTCGCATCGTGGCAGCTGCTCGATGCAGCCCCGGGTCACGGACGTCACTGAGGCGGCCGCGAGGGAGGTGTTCCGAACGAGCAGGTGCCGATGCTAGGTGCACCCTAGCTGCTGCTGCTGCTGCTGCTGCAGGTAGCACCTGCAGAGCTTGTACCCGGATGTCGGTCTTGACGTCCAGCTTCCATTCGCACGTGACCACGTTGTACACGTGACCGTACAGGATGAGCAGGAATACGAGCCCTGTGTAGGCAACGTTCAGCAGACGCCACCGGCTGCTGTGCACAGACTCGTTGCCGACTCCGCGCCAAGCCACCTTCAACGAGCGCCCGACGCGGTGACTCTCACGACCAGCGCTGCCGTGTGTGCTGCAGCAGCGGTAGCACGAGCCTGCTCTCGCACGTGCTCGTGCACGCGCACGCACGTGTACTTTCACACACGCACGGGGACACGCACACACACACACTCGTCTCCAAGAAACGTTCGTCAGACCACGGCCGACCGTACGGCAGCGTAGCTGACAAGGACGAGCCTTTAACTATAATTGTAAATGTAATGGAAATTTAACACTACGAGAAGCATTATTGTACCCCAGATCCGGCAGATTGGAGCAAGATGCACGAGACGTCATGGCAGCATAGCATGGCAGCATAGCATGGCAGCATAGCATGGCAGCATAGCATGGCAGCATAACATGTCGCCCACCGGTGGCTGATACCGGTGGGGTGCACCGAAAGTCAGACTCCGCCACGCTTTGAAAGGGTCTCTCACTCGGCTCAATTTACCATTTCTGCCCATTCTCGAGCACAGCACCAGCTGTCTGAACAAGCTAGCAAGTAGGCAACCTAGCAATAAAAACAATAATAAAAATGATAACATATTTTATTTGTAAAGCACCCTAAGAGAACTTAATCTCTATTCAGTCGTTTCACATAAGTCACGGGGCTCGAGCCCACGACCTCGACCAGACCTTGGTGTCAGGGCGAGCACCTTAACCACTGGGCCAAACCGGCTCCGGCACGGCCGGCAGCAGCTCCGGCATCGGCACCAGAGGCAATCTGCAGATGCAAAGCACGAGCCTCGTAGATGAGGAGACGCGAATGATGACGACGAGGAGGAGGAGCCTTCAGCGCAAGCTGCCAAGAAACAACTGCAACATGCTGCGTACGAGTTCACGCCGCCGCCGCCGAGGAGGAGCGTCCATGCTCAAAAAGAAAAGATGTGGGTGGCACAGAGCAGGACAGACGCCCTGCTCTGCGCCCAACTAGAGAGTGGCGCAATCATTGACCTCAACCTCCGGTTCATGTGCAGCAGCAGCGTGTCTTCAGTGTCCTTCAAAGCGTGCACGAAAGGGACCGGAATGCAGTGCACCGGAAGCCGTGCTGGATCGTACGTGCCACTGACGGTGCACGATACGGTCGCAGTCGGCGACCCCGTGACCCGCCTCGGTTGCAACAGTGGACACGGGTAGCAGGACAAGACGCGGCGACGGGCGTCGGTTCGTACAACCGACCGAAGCTGCGCTTTGAGAAAATTCCCCCGTCGTAGCATCCGCTGAGCCCATACGGCTTTGCGGAGTTACAGGCGGAGATGATGAGTTACATCACGCTGGCAGAAGCGAACCAGCGACAGCTCACCAGCGTCAGCAGTCGCCAGTAAGGTCGCAGCACCTGCCTCTTGCAGCGGCGCAGCGCGCATGTCGTCATGTTGAAGCTGGTCGTCAAGTCGCTCAGGTCGGATATCTGTGAAATGAAGCAGGTTGGACCAATGAACGATGAGCGCTCGTCCCAGCTGCCGCCCGCCGGCGATCCCCATGGCAGCAGGGCTCGTGCGGCCGGCAGTTCCGGCCCATGCCTGCCGGATGTGCCTGCTGCCGGCTCTGCTATTCTGCCTTCTCTCTGTGCTCCAGTCGTGGCTGGGCAGGCTAGAGGTGCCACCACGAAATCCTGCAGCGACCTCGCGGGGAAGCAGGGAAGCAGAGAATCAGAGAAGGGGGGCTCGGACTCGGGCGCCTGAATCGGAGCAAGTTTCACCGACGGAGCACGACCCCCAGGGTGGGCAGGGGAGGGGAGCCGGGGTGGGGGGCCGCAAAAGGGTACTCGGAGAGCAAGCAGCCTCTCCTGTCGCTACTTCTCACCTCCACCTTGACGGCACTAGTGGTATAGGAGCACACCAGCGATGTATCGTGAAGCTCTGCATCAACCTCAGCGGCAGCACCGACCATGCTGGGCACGGTGACGGCGCCGCACCCACCACCGCCGCCAGTCATGGCCGACGGCTGCGTGCACCTCGTGAGAGGCGCGGCGCTGTCCTCCAGCCTGCAGCTAAGTTGAAGCTGAAGAAGCAAGCGTCCCTTAGCAACGGCTGCCACAGCTGGCAAGCACAGGCGGCAACCACTCGGACAGCTGAGAGAGAGACAGCGAGAGAGAGAGAGACACACAGAGAAGGAGACAGAGAGAGGGAGGGAGAGAGAGAACACAGAGAGAGACAAAGAGAGAGACAGAGAGAGACAGAGCGAGAGAGATGAGTCGGAGAGAGAGGTAGAAAGAGAGGGAGACAGAGAGGGAGAAGACACAGAGAGAGATAGAGAGAGACAGAGATACTGAGAGACAGATAGGGAGACTAAGAGAGACACAGAGAGAGACAGTGAGAGGGGAAAGAGAGGGAGAAGACAGAGATCGAGAGAGAGAGAGAGAGAGTGACAAAGAGACAAAGAGAGGCAGAGTGCTCGGTCCTCATTGCTTTCACGCCAGCCGCAAGGACCGAGCAGCGCTGAGCAAGCGCCAGCTACCGGCACCTTCGAGAAGATGTGTTGCTGCGAGTGAGTGTCCGAGTGCAAAGAAGTACAGCGACATGCGGCTGCGTCTAAAAAGCACAACCGAGAGGGCACAGCCTCCTCCGCTTCCCCACCAACCTCTTCCTCCTCCTCCTCCTCCTCCTCCTCCTCCTCCTCCTCCTCCTCCTCCTCCTCCTCCTCCTCCTCCTCCTCCTCCTCCTCCTCCTCCTCCTCCTCCTCCTCCTCCTCCTCCTCCTCCTCCTCCTCATCCTCCACCACCCGAACGGACAGCGACATCGCTGATGCCTGGGAACGGAATTGGGCGTGCCTCATCAGCGAGTAGAAACCCTCAGCCTGCCTACTGCCCGCTCCCACATTCTTGCCACAGCCATCATTCTCGACCTCACTCTGACAGCCGAGCTCTCTGACAAATGAGCTGCGAGTTCACGGGCCACTGACTCGAGCGTCTGGCCTGGGGGTGTGCCCTGAGCACGCCTCGACGGGCACCCACAAAAAACCGTTCTCGAAATGGAGCTCGCGGCCCTTGTCGGTCGCGACTGCAGCCTCCATCTACGCACACATGGGCATCTTCGTGGCAACTCGGTTTCAGCCCAGGTTGAGCCGTACGATGCTTACGATGCACCAGCTCTGAAAGTCTAGCCACATCAAAAGACACGGCCAAAGCCGGCTGCCGGCTGCTAAACAACGCCGCTGGCTAGCATGATTCCATCAATTTTTCTCACAGTGAACATCGGTCTGTGCTCTGATCGTCTGATCATTTGTGCTCAGTCGTTGGGCTCTGAGCCAGAAGCCCCTGGCCCCAGGAGACTTTGCTTTGGCTAAGGACAAATCCTTTGAGGATCCAAATCCAACTAGATCGACTTAACTTCATGAAGCTTAACTTGTATTATATATATATATATATATATATATATATATATATATATATGTATATATATATATATATAGTCTGTATCTATATATATATATATATATATATATATATATAATATATATATATATATATACATATATATATATATATATATATATATCCAGAGAGAGCGAGCTCACTGCTTGAGGCCTCGCTTCACAGAACCATAGTACAACTACACGTCTGTTGCACCTCACTCCCAAAATTACTGATCGCCATCTTGATGCGTGACGGAGGGATGGACGTACACACTTTCTTGCTTTAATTGGTGGAGATATAACTTATTTGCGTGGCGCCACAAGAGAACTTAATCTCTATTCAGGTGCTTCACATGTGCCACAGGCCTCGAGCCCACGACCTCGGATGGCAACTACAATTACCTCCACCTTCGTCGTCAAAGGCGAGCACCTTAACCACTGGGCCAAATCATGGTGCGGCACGATAAGATTTGATGACCTAATATTTACAGGCAAGCCTCGTGTGACCCTACAGTTGGAAGACCTCACCCTCAAGATTGGTTCATCGAGCATCGCTCCCATGACTTAAACCCATAAACTGGGCTTGCTGTTTCGAAACGACAAGCCCATCAAATGAGCGAGCCCATTGCCTCCGGCAGTCAAGTCGGCCAATGTTTCAGCCGAGGAACAATGACTCGTCAGCCAATGATTCAGCCGAAATGTTTGCCGGCGCTTAGGCGAAAAGAGTATGACAGCCAAACTCGATCGCCATCTAATAATAGCACATTTGTATGGCACCCTCGGAGAACTTAATCTCTGTCTAGGCAATTTACATATGCTGGAAAGGAAGCATGACCTCGTGGTTGGTGATAACGTGCACAGGGTCAGCATATATGCACACTCACAAGACAAAGGGTGTTGTGAGAGCACACTAGATGAGCGTAGGTAGTCGAATTACGTCTAGATTACCGAAATCCCCTGAATTTTCAGGACTCCACAACCCCTCCCTCCCCGAGCCCTTAATCGTCTGCAACTAATGCGAAACTCGCGCCAGCTCGTTTGGTTTGTTGCCAACGGCGTAGGTGCAGCTTCACGTAGCCCCTTCTGTATGGGCTACACTGGCATTCGATAAAGCATCGAATCGACATCAAGACCCTCTCTCTCTCTCTGTCTCTCTCTCTCTGTCTCTCTCTCTCCATCTCTCTTTCTCTCTCTGTGTGTCTCTCTCTCTCCATCTCTCTCTCTCTCTCTCTCTCTCTCTCTCTCTCTCTCTCTCTCTCTCTCTCTCTCTCTCTCTCTCTCTCTCTCTCTCTCTCTCTCTCCTACAGGTCGATTCACTTGCTCACACAGCAGCCTTGACCTACCCAGACACTTTGTACCACGTGGTGTACTGTGGCACCACACGCTTCCGATCCTCCCGCTAAATTGAAATCTCTTGGTAATCGAGCCTTCAGCTCGTATGCACCGACAGTCTCTTGAATTCCTCTGGAATTTGTTAACCACCTGCAATGACTTGGCATCAATTACGTCTCGGCTAAAGACGCGTCTGCTCTCTGTCCAGCTGTCCGGGCGCCCTGGTGAACTCACCTTTTTTCTCCAGTGTTTGCTTAGCACACGTACCGGTACAAGGCTCTGTGCATATTACAATCCAGAGGTCCTACAGCCGATGGCACTTAACTGTGCCTGAGCATGCTGGCTTAAGCATGATGCTTGCCGACTTTTCGCAATCTTGTTAAAGCATGACAACTTGCTTGTCATTAGCTCTCGTTTATTGCTTCCCGTGCAGCGAGTCGTAACGCGCCTGGATGGATACTTGGTTCTCGTAGGGCGCTATATATATATATATATATATATATATATATATATATATATATATATATATATATATATATATATATATATATATATATATATATATATATATATATATATATATATATATATATATATATATATATATATATATATATATATATATATATAATGCTTGTTATTCTTATTATCGTTAATTTGATTACTATTATCATTAAACTCAAACGGCTAACTTGGCTCGTACTGCGGTACTAGCTGCAGGCCGCAATGCTGGCGTCTGCCCCGTCTTTCTGTGATTCTACCACCTCCTCCCCCCCCCACACTAGCCACAAGTTAGTTCGACAAGCTCGAGTCACGTGTGTTGTCGTGGCAACCCTAGGCCAAGTAGGCAATTCCCGCGGTCACCTGAGCGGCAATCTGGAAAGCTGCGAGCGTGAGCAGGTTGTCGTAACAAACGGAAATGTCGCCGCCGTTTGCCAGTTACTCGCAATAGAGGGTACTTCGGAAAACTTACGGGTCGTCAAGCTTTCCGGCAGAAAAGAAGTTAGACTAGGCAATGCTATAGGACGTGCGTCGACAGGACTAGCGTCCTGGAAATAGAGTGGAGGCTAGCTGATTTAACAGACTCGTTTATGCACAGCTGCACAAGCGGCCAAGGCGGTAATCAGCGCCGCTCGCAGACGGCAAAATACACGACTGCCAGCTGCTGCAGGACTCAAACCCTTGCAGCCTTTAACCTCGAACCCGCAGCCGGACGCCTTACCGCAGAGCGCCTTACCCCGCGGGCTAAGTAAGACCCCGGTGACCGAGCGGCTAACCGCGTGGTTCGGGTGAAACAGTAGTAGCCCCCCCCCGCCCCTCCCCCCTAGAAGTGAGACCAGACAGCAACAGGTGGATGGCAAGGAACGATCGCATGCACGTGCCACCACGAGCAGCAGCTTGTTACCTCAATTGTCGAGCAGACGAACAAGTTGCTACGCCGGAGCAAAAGAGGGGGCTACCTATCTCCCACTCGATACGACCACTTCGACTTTGAACACAAACGTGAGGAATAAGGTCCGCTGTGACAACCAGGAAGTTAGGGACGCGCCGCTAGCCCCTCCCTTTTCCGGTATGAGCACGTGCATCTCCCACCGTTTGTTACTCCACGGAGACTAAGACTAGCTGTAATGTTATATATAGTTTAATTGAGCATAAAAGAACTTAGCTGTGCCAATGGTAATCAGCGGACTTCGTCTCACGCTACTAGGAGAAAGTGATAAGCACAGCGTGAGCATTGACGAGCATAGCGTAAGCCTGGCGTAGGAAGTCGTGCCGGTGAGAGTCTCGCTATCTTGCAGTCCTGCTGAACAAAAGCTTCTGTCGCGAACACTTTTTTAAGTTGAGGAATATAAAAGCTTTTTTCCGGTGAGCGGTGCTGGTGCGTGCGTGCTAGCAGGGGCGAGGCGTGGCGGTCACACCGGGTAGGGGTGGGGCGGGCGGAAACCGCGTTGGTGGGACTCGCTGCACGAGCTCGCACGTGCCGTCGCTGGCGACCGTCCTCGCGTGAGGCGCGCGGACGGATGCATTGTATCTCCGTCTTCTACTCCACAAAGGCACGGGTGCTTGCTAAGGGGATTTTACGCAGGAGATTTTTTTAAATAGCGCGGTCAAAACCGAAGCGGCTTTCGGTGTGCATGCGCTAGAGAACAGACTTCATCTCACGCAATAAAAGAGAGAGTGAGAACCATAACTGAGTCAGGAGAGCCGCTGAGTCAGTGAGAAGCGCGAAAGTGTCCGCGTTTCTAGCAACTCTGGAAGGCTGGAAAGAATGTGCGATAGTCGGCAGCAGCAGAGCAGAATGGTGTTTCGTGGCGTAAGATTTGTGGAAGTGACTTCCACCGTGTAGGACATGCAGAACAAAAGCTTCTGTCGCCAACGGTCTTTTAAGCAGCGGAATGGAACCGCTAATTTAGTGTCCATACAAGACCTGGGAGCGCGAGGATGTTTAAACTGACGCAGCAGTACAGCTAGGTATGAAGAAACCAGGCCGTGGAGGGGCCTAGTGGGTCGGTGTAAGAACTTTATTCTGCATCCGTCGATCAGCAGGAAACGATCGCGCCTCCTTCAGCTGAGAGCAAATGCGCAGCGACCGCCTCAAGGCGAAGGCCGCTTGAGAGACCGTCCGTCGAGACGACGCTCCCAAGGTGACTCTCGCAAAGCCACCCACGCTAAAGGTAATTCGAGACCTGACATCTCGCGAGAGGCAGATGCGACGGGAAGATCTTCAGGGCCGCTCAAGAGACGAAGGCGCCGGTAGAGGTCTGAGATAGGATAGGTCGACGCGTCTGAGATCAAAGGGCAAAGGTCAGTGACAGTCTCGCCGTCTGAGGTCAACGAATAAATGACTGAGACAGGTCGAGACGGGCTCGGCTAGGCACGCCGATACGCGCAGCTGCGCGCAGCGGCGCGGGAAAAGCAGGAACGGGGCGCGCTGACTTCCGGTCTAGCTCGAGAGCCGCAGAGCCTGATGCGACGGACCGCGGCTTTGCTGTAGTCGCCGGATTACCAACTCATCCGTCGGTCCACAAGTTCGTCCTCTGGCGAAAACCCCTCCTTGGTCTTTCTACGGTGCGGCTTTATATTAACATATTTATAGTAGTAATTAATTAAAATAGGAATTGTAATATATTTATAATATAACAATTATAATATATATTTGTATTAAAATACATTATGCGGCTGTATAATTCCTTCCGCTCTTTCTTTCCGCTCTTCTCCTTACCGAAAGAGAAAATTGGACGCTCTCGATACAGTGCGAGAAGATTTAGCCGCGGATTTTGCGAGCTGTTGAATTGGAAGTTTTTCCACCAGTGCTTACGCTCACGCTCACGCTGAGGCAAGATTAAAATTGCTTTTTAAATCAACGTCACGGGGGTGGTCACGAAAATGATGAACCACGTATCTCAAGCCACCGCGTTTTTGCTTCGTCTTTAGCGATCGAAGCAAAAACGCTGACGCAGTCAGAATTGAGACACGGGTATACGCGCGTACAAATGTATATGCGAATACAGGCAAATATGCACCAGTAAATATGCACATATGGATATGTGCATATATATATATATATATATATATTATATACATCTGTATTTAGAAGATGGTATATACAAAAATGCGCCAAATTTTTTTTAACACCACCAATCGGGAAACGTTTTGAAAAGTGCGTTGGAAAAGCGCTCGTTCGATGCTGCGGCAGTAGCAGCAGGGCTGACAGCTGCGTCTATGCTGTCTATGCAGCTGCAGAGTCGGTCAGCTTCCGGCTAATCATGTTGGCAGCAAAGAAAAGAGAGCGATGACCCTAAATGCTAAGCATTTGAGTGCTTTCCGTTGCACACGACTTTCTTCCGGCCTCCAGTCTCCCTTACTGTACTGCTGCCTCATAGGAAACCCTAAGCGGATGGCCGGATTAAAAGGCTTTGCTCTTCTAATAGGTGATGCTGTTGTGCGACCATGACCACGTGCTCGAAATTTATGTGTCGTTTTCAATAGCTGCCTGAACTTTCAAAACTTCATTCAGAAGACTGCTTCTACAGCTAGCCATCATGTCTGATCCCTATCTAAGATTAGGAGCTGTCTTCCTCGGTGGCTTGCAAGAAATTTAACTAGCTCCTTAGTTCTGTCTCGGCTTGATTATTGTAATTCCCTTTTGGCTGGGCTACCAAAAAAAGCACTAGGCCACTACAAATGGCTATGATATGGCTTCAAATCCCGGAGGTTTGACCACGCGTCTCCTTTGCTTAAAGGGCTAGGATGGCTGCCGGTTGATCAACGGATACAGAGCAAAGTTCTTACGCTGACCCACAAGGCCCGCCACGGCTTGACTCATTCCTACCTAGCTGAACTGCTGCATCAGTTTCAGCCTGTTCGCACCCTCAGATCCTGTGTGGAAAATAAGTTAGCTGTCCCATTCCTCCGCTCAAAGACCGTTGGCGACAGAAGCTTTAGCTCTGCAGGTCCTAGACTGTGAAACTTGCTTCCACAAGTCTTACGCAACGACAACTACTCTCCTTCTGCCGACTATGGCTCATTCTTTACAGCGGTCCTGAGCTGCTACTTCCATGCTACTCACTACCTCAACTGCTCTCCTGACTCTGCTATGCTTCCCACTTTCTTTTTGCTGCGTGAGACGAAGTCTGTTGGCTACCGAATGCGTACCAAAAGCCACTTAGGCTGTGAGTGGGCTATACAAAACTCTCCTGCGTAACACCCACATGGTCTCTTTGGCTTTGTGGAGTTACAGGTGGAGATACGTTGAAAGAAGACGCCGACGGACGAGCAGACGAGCGAGCAGACGGACGAGCAGGCGGACGAGCAGACGGACGAGCAGACGACATCCTCAGACTCCTCTGCTGCTCTGACGCTACAAGCGACGCCGACCGACCGGCCTTGTTGTTGACGGGCAGCTTCCGCCGGCACGACCCTTCAGCACAAGTACACGTCTTAATTATTAATTAACGTCGAGGGAGTAGGACTGCAGCGGGTCATCGCGCACCGCTTTCACAAGCCTCCGAGTTCGGTGCATCCGGATGCAAAAGCAGCGACCCATGCAAATTTTGACCAATCGCGGAAGAGATAGCTCGAGAGCGTGCCGGGCCGACGGCGAAGCGTAAGCGCCGCGGCGCGCAAGTCAATGGTGCCGCTATGTTCGCGCCAACTCGCGATTGTCCGAGCTTCTTCGTCAAGTCGCTGACAGCCATTCACGAGCGCACTCGGCCTGCTGACGTCAGAATAAAGGCGCTGTCCAGCGGGTCGCACTGCCGCGGGTCAGCGGGACGCTCGCTCGACCGCGTCTGGACGCGGAGACTCGCCAAAGTGGCACTTCCGGCTGCAGCCTGTCTGCGACCGAAAGTGCCTGTTCACTCGGTGCCGAAGGCCGGCAGCGGAAGTGGGCTGCCCGGTCGCTGGTGGCTGCCTGCAGCGGCGAACCTTCGCCTCCGCCGAACGGCTGCTTCCCCGCGGGGTGCGAGCGAGCGCTAGCGCACACTAAAAATGGCGCGAGCAAGCGACGCAAGCTGCGCGCGGGACTTCACCTCGCCTGCCGTGCGGCCTTTCGTACGCTGGCTGCGCAGGTTTCCCGCCACGGTACGTACGTCACGGACGGCGTATCCGGATGGCAGCAATCAAGAGGGTCGGCAGTTTGCTTCTCGCTCGCGGAACAACAGTTCGTCTCTATCTGTCTGTCTGTCTATCTAGCTTTGTGTATGTATGTATGTATGTATGTATGTATGTATGTATGTATGTATGTATGTATGTATGTATGTATGTATGTATGTACGTTTGTATGTATGTATGTATGTATGTATGTATGTATGTATGTATGTATGTATGTATGTATGTATGTATGTATGTATGTATGTATGTATGTATGTATTTTATGTCTGTATGTATCTCGCTCTCTGTTATCTATGTCTGTCTGTCTGTGTCTGTCTCTGTCTCTCTCTCTCTCTCTCTCTCTCTCTCTCTCTCTCTCTCGCTCTCTCTCTCTCTCTATCACTTTCCTCTCCTCTCTCTTTCTCTCTCTCTCTGCATATATATATATATATATATATACATATATATGTATATATATATACAGAAAGAGAGAGGGAAGGAAAGATATATATATATATGTATATATACATACATATATATCTTACTCTTCCTTTTTTCCCTCTCCCTCTCACTCTCTTTCTTTTGGGCTATTTCCCTCTCTCGTTCTCTCTCTCTCGCTCTCTCTCTCTCTCTCGCTTTTTCACTTTCTCTCTCTC